>JARHVA010002932.1:590000-782500 GCA_037957365.1 Torreya grandis | reverse complement strand
TTATGACTTCTCAAAATAATACCAGACTTATAAAAAGGAAATTTGGTCCATCAATCACTCAAACAGACTTGGTTCTACATCAAAACCATGCATTTCCTATATATTTGTTATAGCATTTTTTCAATCAAATCTCCTTGTCTAGGAGAATTTGGAGGCCAAAATCTCATTATAGATACCATTTTTAGCACATTCTTTTAGCTAAATTAGGCCTAGCTAGCCCTCTTAGTCCTATAAGGTGGATAACTTGCTCCTGAGACCCATCACACATGTTAAACTCACAAAAACTATTTGATTCACTTTACCTATGACATAAACATTTTCCATGTCATATTTTGGTGGTGTGAAACACTGTGGAGATACAAGAACCTTGAAATGGCCATTGACAAGCTTGCCTTCTTAGAGCATTTTATGACTAGCCCAAAAGGATTAAATAGTTTGGGTATCTCTAAATGTGTTATTATAAATTTTTGAGCTTTCAAAAGTAAAACAAGTCTCAATATACCTCTCCCATTGATTGACATCTTTCTACACTCTCCAGAACCCTTGTTTTATCCTAAAAACATGAAACAGTACAATTTTTATACTATTCTGTATAAATGAAGGTACATAAAAATTTATGTGGATGACCCTCTAAGAGTCTACTCCAATTTTTTGTAGGTTTTAGTATCATTTCTAGTCATTATAAGTAGTTTCCAAGTCAAACTTTGCAAAGTAGTCTAATTTGGGGTTTTAGGTAGTTTTACCCATTAAGGATTGTTTATAAAGTTGTGACATCCAACATGTGAACAAATTACAAAAAAATTAATTTCAATACCCTCTCTAAAATACCTAATCTCCTTGAGGCCCCATTTTAATCCTCCATGCTATTGTGATCTTCCAAACATGACCGATTGAGCCCTTCAAAGAATTCTATGCACCCTATTATGCTCTTAAGCAAAGAAAATGACTCTTCATTAATTTATCTAAAAATAAAAAATATATAACACACCTAATGACTTAAAATTTACATGTCCTCATTCTTTGGAATGTTCATATTGTGTTATAAAAGGAAATGAACCTCTTTAGGCCTTTGGCTTAGACTAGGCCTTGTAGATCTTGACTACATTTTTTTAGGTTTGGGCCATCTTGTTTTGTTTATCACCTCTATGAGAATTTAATCAGGATATTTTATGTCTAAAATATCTCATCAAACCTCCTTGAAATGATCCAACTCTCTCCAAGTCATCTTTCTCATCCTATCCTACTAAGCTTGCATGGCTTTGTGTACCCATGAATGCCTTAAGTCAGATAAAATAGGGGTATTTCCCCTATTTATCCTATAATTTTAAATTTATGATGGATTTTATTTGGTCATGAAAACCTCTTCCACAAATTTTATGATCTTTATCACACTCCTAGAACCTTCAATCATCACAAACTTCTAGGCAAACTTTCAATGGTGACTGTGTGCATGATTTGCCACCACTTGTCTAACTTTACCTCTATTTACTTGCATTTTGAAAGTTGTATGGATTTTGTTTAAATATTTATATAATTTATCAACATATTCATCCCAATAATCTCTCTTCAAAATTCACAAATAAGGGCTTCTTCAAGGTACTAGTAAGAACAACATTGGTTATGTAGACTGCTTTACCATTCTGAGTATGTAGCTATTATGTGTATGCTTATGATATCATCAACACTTCACTAAAAAATCTCCCACCTTGATTTCATCCTTGAATAGGCTTATCATATCCAATCATACCACCATCCATCTCTCTTTGTTCATATCTCCTTTAATGCACAAGTTGATGGTCAATTTTTTTCATTATATAGATTATGACTCTAGACTTGGGCTTAACATAAGGATGATTGTCATCCTTAACACTTAAATGCATAAAAATTGCTCTGATACTTCTTGGATAATTTTATTAGATTGACCAAGTTACTTTTCCTCTCTAGGACATCTTTTACCATTAACCCTTTCCTAATATTAACATGGCTCTAGGTTGCTCTTTTTGAGCATGAAGGTCTTGTAGGTTACATTCATACATGATATGTGTGTATTTTAACTTATTTAAAGCTCCCCAAGTTTTTTAATTCCTTATTAATCATTTTAAAATAGTATCAATCATTATAACCTAATAACCATCTTCCATTCCAAAAGGTAACTTCTTTAAATTACTAAGGTGGTTGTAGGTGGGTGTTTGGCTAGATGTGAGAGATTGTAGGTTTAGATATGTGAGGATTGGATCTTACCTACTATTGAGGTCCACTTTGGGGCTATTGGGTCATATAAATTTTAATAGGTAATTATACTTTCAAATCATGCTTCCTTTTATACACCACCATGTCATGGATTTAAAGTACCAAATTGACTGCAAGTATTACTAAAAAATCAAAAAAATTATAGGTGTATTTAAAGTATAATGTTATGTATTTCACAACATTGGTTTCTTAGAGGCCATTAATACATATTTCACAATTATGCATTCATCCTATGCTTTTAGGACATATCTCAATTCCTTAGTCAATCAACCCTCAATGTACCTAAGCCTCATTATAGGTGATCCTTCTAAGCTTAGAAACTATTGTGGTTGCATATGTAGTTGGGTGCCGTGTCTTACCTTATTTTTAAGACCATCTAGGTCAATAGGACCATCTCCACATCTTGATCAAATACACTCCTCATTTATAACTAAACAAATTTTACTCCAATCACTCGACTAGCTTCTAATATACTCAATATGATTGTAGGCTACTTATAAAATCTTAGTACCCTATAGATGATGATGGTATCAAAACAAATACTTTTCATAACCTTGAAATTTTATAAGATCACCAAGACTAATAAAATTTAATTAACTTCAGTTTATGTCCTAGAAGCATGACTTCATCCTCTACTTAGTCAACCTTTAAAATGTTTGAGCTTTCATACCCTATTATATGGGTAATGGTAGAAATAAAAATTATGTGATAAGTTTGAGGCTTTGAAAAGGGATCATGATGTATCCTAAAGCTTGGTTCTTGCTTCATTAAACTTACAAACATATTTCATCCAATATGACTTGATATCAAGGCTTCCTTCACCATACATTGAGAGCATCCTCTTATGGCTATAGGTGCTTATCTTTATGAGTGACCAGATTGTAGCCTCATACTTGGATTTGGTAACCCTCTCTTGATCCTATAATTTTATTTGTCTCTATGTTTATAAAAACCTTTCAAAAAAATAAGATATTATTCTCTCTTGATTACTCTATGAGACTACGAAACCAAGTAGTCCTTATAGTAACTTGTAGGTGTACTTTTTGGGATAAAAAGGGGTCTTGTAGGTTGTCATGTAGGTCAAAACCTTTTACTCCAACCCTTTTAAATGAGTTCTATGAGCCACTAGTTAATATTCATAGAAAAAATCCATTCGTATGTGTACCATATCTCCATGATGTCTTAAATCACTTGTGATTACATTAGAGACCCAGTCTACTATAGATATCATTGAAAACTTATAGAGAAGGATTGTCTAGAATGGAGGTTTCCTTTCCATCACTTACTAGAGTCAAACAACTACTTTATTTGGTCAAGGAATCTATCCTACATGTGTACTACATGATAATATCATTTAGATGCATCCAAAATCCATGTTACGCTATTATATTATAGACTCAAAAGTGACCCAAGCCTTATTTTGGAGACTTTAGGGAAACTTGTCCTTAAAGATCAATTCTTCAACTTAAACATGGTTTCTCAAGCCTAGTGCTTCTTGATAGATTTACCATGGTTTTTATGGTACCTTAATCACTCTATGACCTTAATGGAAGGTCTCAAACATGTTTGAACATCCCTATGCAACCATTTCAAACTTTTGTTAAGAACACCTATAGGTATAATTACATGATGTAGGATAGTGAGTATGATATATGCGTAGTGTGCATCTAGAATGGGCCTTTCATAAAATGTAGACCTATTCAAAGTATCTAAATTAATATTTAAAACTTTTTAACAAGTACAAACCAGATAAAAACTTCATTTAATGTGATCAATCTCTTATTGGTGTCTTGTAGATGATATTTTAGTGCTCTTCTAATCTTATTCAAGGCTTTATAATAACAACTTTGTCTTTATATAGTGTCTTGAGTAAAATTTATCTATGATATAATTTTTGGAGGTATTTAAGGTTGTCTCAAATCACCTCATAACCTACTGAACATTTATATCAAGCTCAATAATGCATTTGTACCTTATTAAAGAGATCAACTCAGCTTAAACTCACTCAAAGGAGATAAAATCAAAATATAGTCTTATGAATCATTAATTATATGAATTAGGTGTGTAATTAATTATATATTAAATTTTAGGACATTTTAAGATGAAATAATTTGTTGAAGAACTCATATTTTGCTTTAAAACTAACCCAAGTGACTAGTCACAAAGATAATGAAGGAAACCTAGTTTTATGTTATAAATAATTTCATTGAAGGATTTATAAGATTATGCCAATATTAAAATTAGAATAATTAACTCTAAAATCATACCACAAAACCATTGTTCACCATCATTTTCCAAGCTTGAGAAATAGGTCCAAGAACAGACCCCTCTCGGATGCATAGGCTATAGTGACCTATTGTCACTCTTAACAATTTTTAATAAATATCAAGGCATAAATAAAGAAAAAAATTACAATAATTTAAATATCACTTAGACCCATAACAATTTCCAAAGTTTTATATCCTAAAAATCTCTCCTTTTTACGTATCGAGCATTTGAAAATTGTCCTTCTCAAGTTGCCAAGAAGGTCAATATAGAAGTAAAGTCGGTTTTTTTCATTTATTTACCTAAAACTTAATATAAACCACTAATATTACCCTATGAGGACACATTTAATCCTTTTATATGCTTTTCTCACAAAAATCCTTTGAAAACTAGTATGAATGTCTTAAAAAGGCCATCTTCACCAAAGAGATCTAATTGAAATGTTGTAAAATGTTTTATTGAGTCTTTAAAAATTATTATAAGGTGAATAAATATGAAATTAATATTATTTATTATTATATACGATTAAAAACTTATAAAACTTTCTTTAGAGTGCACAAAATGATTAGAATTACATGGAAACAAGTCATGAAGTTAGTAAAGAATGTGATAAAACTAATTATTCATATGTTAGGAATTAAATTACCATGAGACATTATATGACACTCATAATAACACTTTATACTCTTCTCACCCCTAAACATGTCTCAAAAAGGCCAAGAAATGACTAGACAAGAACAATATAAATGAAAAATAAAACCTTAAATAACCTAAACAACCTTAAGATCTGATAATCACATTTATAATGATCACTTTAAGTAATTTTGAGGACTAACCTACTAACCAAAAAGACAAAATAACATGACATGCAAAGTTTCAAATGACAGGGGTGACAATTTGACATGTGAGATCAAAATTATCAACATGACCCTTATGGCAAGGTCCAAAAGAAAATTCACACCCTCAACCATGAATAAAAGAATGAGCCAATTTATCATGAATTTTTCTTCCTAAATTCCAAGGATGACAAGATTGTTAAGTAAAAGGCCATGATTTTAGGGCTAAGTGAGAACTTACTGAGAGTGATTCAAATGGAACCATCTCTAACACTTGGTGAAGCAATGTTCATAATTACACCTCATAAAGGATGGAGATCCTCATATTTTTGGATTGGAAGGAAATAATAACAACTAGAGGGAGAGGGGAAACATCCCCAATAAGATCATAGCCAACCTTAGGACCACAAAGAGTTGATAGCTAAGACACCACTTATTGGAGATGAATAAAAATAAATTGAGGAAGAATAATAACCTACCTCAATACAAGAGGAATCATAAGTTCTCCTATTTCAACCTTCAATAGTTGAATGGATCAAGTTTAAGTATGAGTTAGCTAAGGAGATAACTACAGTAGGAGGGAGTGAAAACATTAAAGATGAGATTATATGTTTGGATTCTTCTAATGAAGAGGAAATAATGGGTACTTTAGCCCCAATGCCAAGCACTACTCCCCCTTCTCTTCCATCATAGGCATCCTTCCTATAGGAAGGTATAAACATGGAAAATTATAAAAGAAAACCAAGAGATAGATGATAGACCCCACCAGCCTAGAAGGTAGATAAAAAGGAGTTGCAACAAATAAAGTTTCTAAGATTATAGGAACTTAAGGATAAAACACCTATCATAGGTGACTCATATGATAATGGCTCCTTTCCTATAGATCCTTTGATTTTTTCCCCTTTAATGTTTTTACCTATAATTTTTATCACCCTTAGGATAGTGATTTATACATTCATTCCCGAGTGGATAGTCTCTACGAGTTTAATTTTAATGCACCCATTCATGATTTTTCCCACTACCAAAATACTTTCCCTACTCTTTACTATTATATTTTATATCCCTATGGTTCTATCCATTTAATTTTCATTTCATTGACATCCACTCCATTAACATTGACTATGTATATTCCATCCATTGCTCAATCAATTAACCCAACTACATCCCCTTCTACCTAGTTCGGTTCATCATTGTCTTCTTCCACTCTCACCACTGTAAACATAGTGGTAACAACTAAAAGTTCACCCAAGAGGTAGCTAATCATTTTGGTTCATCTAGTTCCATAGTATGGAAACATAGACTCATTGAAAGTTATTTGGCCTGTAATACCCAATCCTCCCACATAAACTCAACAAGAACCTGAAGAACATGATCAAGTGGAATTACAACCCTTTGATCCTTCAAATATCACTCTTGTAGATTGGGCTAAGTAATTAGGAGCCTCAGCCTCTAATAATCCCAATATAAATATAATAGAATTACCAACAATGATCTCTTTATTTGATAAAGCCATTACATTGATATAGAGGGTGAGGAAAAGGAAAATAGAACACATCTTAGGAAAAAGCTTAATCATGGAAGAGAGGGAAGTGGTGTATTCCCTAAGCAAAATGTAGAATATGAAAAAGGGCCATTCCCCTTATATTGAGGACATGAAGTCATATATGGATACCCATACATAATCCATCCTCTCCATACATCAGAGAACCAAAATGGCTAGGTAGGAGCTCAAGGAAGAGTTGGAGACACTTAGAGAGAAATAATAAATGATTTAGGTTCTTCATGGAATTGAGAAGTATTTTTAGGATGGTTCCCTTAGATGGTATGAAATTATTGATTCCATTCATTCTTTGAGAGTCAATTTGGATCCACATGTTAATAAGATAACCTAATTATTTATAAGCCATAAGGAATATGACAATGTGAATTTCCTAGTGATTTATACCCCTAATATGACATTCATCCATCTAAATTAGATGAATCCATTTTAGGTATATAATTATCTAAATTTGGCATTAATAAGGACACAAGAGGCCTAAGACTAGGTAAAATCCTCTGAGGCATTAGTTAATAAGTTGGTTGAATAAGAGAAAGAGTTCAAACAATTTTTTTAGGATTGGAGTTGGCCACCATGCAAGATAATTAAGGTAGGCTAGTGACTAGATCTATATTTGATTAGATGATCAAACAAGCCTCCAACAACTTCAAATAGAGTCTCTAAGGTTTGAGATTGGAAGAGATAGAGGCCAAATTAAGTGTAGAAAGGAAGAAGGTAATAGAGGTGGAAGTATGCAGGGTTGGTTTTAGAGTAAACAAGCTGGATCATAATAAGCTTATAGGAGAGACAAGAAAGGTAAGTAGGCCATCTCTCCTAGATATGATTCTAATTAGAGCATATCACACTAAGGCATATAAACATTACTAGGACTTAGATACTAATAAGAAAGTTTTAAAAAAAATTCTAACTACTATTTCCACTATGCCAACTCCATCTACAGTGCCAATAATGACAACAACCACATTAGCTTCACTTTAGTATATTGTTTCTATGATGACTATAGTTCACACCATTGGTGCATCCTTAAGTACAACTCTAACCACTATGGTGTCATCTACCAGTACCAATATAGTTTCCATAGCAATTTTAAGACAAGTCAAGTAAGAGCCAATTTAGATGAATGGATACATTGAATACATTTTGCATGTAACTCTTATAATTGAATAGTTAAAGTGTTGGATACATATATAATTAATTGGATTTTGGATCAGCATGCACATGTTGCATGGATGTAATATTTTTAATGCATCAATATGTACTCAAAATTATCTTACAATATTTTTAGATGTAAATGAAGTATTCTATTCTTGGAGGATGATGTGATCCATTCCCCAAGTCTACATATACAAGTTGTAACCCTCTTTTGAAGGTGTGGAGTTTTGAATGAAATATAGTATGAAATCAAGGGTTTTTATTATAATGAAACTATGTTTGTTATTTATTCTTACCTCTCTATGTCAATGAATTAGAAGTTTTTTTAGTTTGTATTTTGGTTTAATAATTTTAATGTGTGCCAATGCTACAAATGAGTCAGACTATTTTGTTAATGAGTGTTATTCCTATATGTGTTATCATTACTAGACATTGATATGTATCAATACTATAAAGTGTGTATAAATGTCTCATTTGATATAGTATTTTAGGATTGAGAAATTTCTACGATGGATAACTTCATGGTTTGAATTGTAATTTATTGTATAAAGGTATGAAATAATACCCTTAGAAAGAACAACCTTAAGTTGAGACCAATAATTACCCTATATATGATTACCCAAAATCCTAGCCATATTTGTTCATGAGTGAGAAAAAAATATAAACAACAAACACTATTCTAGTGATACATGTCTACTAAAGAGACAAACTAAGAAATTCCTATTCATAGACATAGAGTCATTTTTTCCTTACCCTTCCTTTTTTTAAAATTTTCTTTAGGATCTACCCACCATAGATTAATATCCCACCCAACCAAATCACATAGTGATTTTCCTTTTTTTTAATTAGAATTCACACATCTACCCATAAAATTGGTTGAACAACCCACATAATTCATATTCCATTTCACCACGCAGTTGTTATATCTACATACCTATAACTCATACCCCAAAGTGGAACCTTGTTACATAGAGATCCCAAAATTTTACAGGTTACCTCATTTAAAACTCTTTGAGGTGTTTACAAAACCCACATCAACATAAGAATAAAATTTGGTGGTAGAAGGAGGGAACATTTATGTGCTTTCCCAATAAATAGAAAACCCATCATTATAGAGACACCTGAGAGGTTAACAAAGTCTAGGGGCTAAGCCAATATTTTGGTTTCACCATTGTCACACACTATAATGCTTAGACATATACCTATTATCCCTAAGGTATATAGAGTATGAACACATTCCACTATAAGGAATGTTCCACCTATCAATTTTTACGTGGCCCAACCTAAGTTAATTAGATCTACTATTGATATCCTTGGGGAACAACATAACCTACTGAGGAATTTAGAGAAGTGTCTACCTACTTTATCCCCCTCAAATGTGAGATTTAATGAAGAGCATATCAAATATTTCAAGGCCACCTTGAGATTAATGAATTTTATCCATGAGTATGTCAAATTAAATATTTTCCCATTTGCTTTTCAATATTCTTCTTATGATTGGTATCTTAATTTATAGGAAAATTCCATCACCTCATGGGAGGAGTGTCAATGTGCTTTCCTTGCATAATTCAAACATGTGACTAATCCAAGGCTGGTATATCAACTCTTTATTAGCATGAGAAGGGAACCTAACAAGTCCATCCAAGATTTCAATCCATGATTCCATAATATTCACACCTAATTAAATGCTACATACAAACAAGATGAAAATTTGATGCTCAAAATATACAAGAATGCCTTATATCATATTACTATCATGTTCTTTTGAAGGGATGTTGTTGCCATTATGATAGATTTGGCATTCCAATAATCTATCAATATCGATAGCTACCTCAACCAACAACTTACACCATATAATATTGGAGGTCAAGAATTCAACAACAAAATTTTATATTTTAATACAATTCCATGTGCAAACTAAAATGCTCCCACATTCAATCAAACTTAGTTGTACACTCTATTGCCCATGATGTAGAAGACAAAAAATTCAAACTATAATTTAGTGAATAATCATACACAAATAAATAATAATTAGTAAAATCAACATGAGGCTCATATACCAATGCAATAGTTTCTTAGGGTTTGAATTCTAACAAAGTTGAATTAGATTCTATAGAAAGATTGGTTTAGAAGTTGACCAATGTCTTTTTGAATATGAAAAGTGGATAGGAAATACAAATACATAGAATTAAAATCATAATTATAACTTTTTGAGATACAATAGGCATTTAAACATGACTACTAACAATATATACCAACAACAATCAAATAAGCTACCAGATATTAATATCATGGAAATAGATGTGCCTAATTGGTATAGGGTCCATAATACATCTCAACATAGAGAATTGGATTACATAGAATTTTTTGTAACCTTAAAAAAATTTAATGGGAAATGATTAGACAAGATGAAATGATTAATCCTCCATATTTGGTTCATGAACATTTGGCCCTTCCAGTTTAGCAATGGTATTTGAGACTTTTGAGTCTCCTTTCCCTAGTGAAGATGACAATGTTACAAAAGATAATTCTGATGAAGTTTAAGCATTCTAGTAGTTCAAGAATAATAATTACAATTTTAGGAATAGGTATTCATTCATTACTTTTTATCCTTCTAATAATAAGTTTATCCCATGAAATCCCAAGGCTAATAATAATCCTCCTCCCCCTAAAGGGAAAATCAACCTTAACATA
Organism: Torreya grandis; assembly: GCA_037957365.1. Taxonomy (NCBI): domain Eukaryota; kingdom Viridiplantae; phylum Streptophyta; class Pinopsida; order Cupressales; family Taxaceae; genus Torreya; species Torreya grandis. The sequence continues at coordinate 771,745 of JARHVA010002932.1, read as the reverse complement.
GAGAGGAATATAATAAAGGAGAATAAAATATTGTTGAGTATGTGAAGTAAATAAATTCCAACATTACTCTTCATGAGCTATTGTAAATCATATATAATAAGGATCTCTTATGGAAATCCATCATCAGTAAGTTTATTGTATAAAATTTTAAGACAACTAACATGAATGTCATCTAAAAAATAAAGCTAGAAGTTCCCCCTTTCTTGATGACTATTTGAGCATAAGTTAAGAATATACACAACTACCTAGTAGATTTTGGAGATTCAACAATAGTGATGCCAAACTCTATTTATCAAAATCCTAGTTTAACACCAAAGCCATCTGAGAGGACTATGTCACAACTTGATAAAATAATGGTTCCTATATTAGGAGAGCTAATGATGTGAGAATTTAGGTTACATTAGAACCAAGAGTGTAGATGATTATCTGCATCTTATTAGTGGAACTTCTTGAAGGTTATGGATTTTTATTGAGTAGATATTAGTCAAAAATGCTAAATATATATCTTTCCATGTACTTTTCACATATTTAGCTACCTTGGAGAGGCATAGCCAATTAGATAAAAATTGATCAATAACCAAGAATGAAACATCCTATTATGAAATATAATACTAAAAATGAGGAGGTAAGTTATAAATATCCTAGTCTTGAAATTTATATATTTTCCACAAATCATGAAGAACCTAAAGAAAATTTGGGCCCTTTCCAATTATGGATACTCCATTTTGATGGAGCTATATCTAAGCAAGGATTAGGTGTTGGTATTGAATTGATTAATACATAAGGAGAGAAACTATTTTCATTATATAGGATCCAAGTCAAATGTACCAATAATAGAGTAGAATATGAAGTCTTTATATTTTTATTATAGTTCACCCTCAAGAACAATGTCAAGGAATTGCTAGTATATAAATATTTTAAACTCATGGTAAACTAGGTAAGAAATAAATATCAGTGTAAATTGTCATATCTAAAGAAGTAAGAATATAAAGCTTATGAATTAATAGAATATTTTGTAGCTTTTAACTTAGTGTCTATCCCAAGGGAATAGAATGGAGCCACTAATTCACTATCCATTTCAATAACAAATTTGGCACCCTTACAGGAATCAAAATTTTCAAATTGTCTAGTTTTTGACAAATTTAGGATAATTCAAATCTCAAATAATAGATGATGAAGAAAGAAACCATAGACGCCATGATGAATTAGATGAACAAGGAATTATCTAGCTAAAGGAGAATCACCTCCACTAGATAATGGTCACTATAGAAATGACCTTTTATATTGACCCTCAAGCTCAATCACAGAGGTAGCTAAAAGTTAATGAATCTTAATTCATCTTAGAAAACATTGGTGATGAAAAGAATGCACACTTCATCAATATTGGTTTAATCTACACACATGAAGAAAGGCAAAGAGTTAAAGAACTAACTATTAGGTATAAAGACATAATTACATGGACTTATGTGGACTTAAGTGTTTTCAATCCTAGAATCATGACACATACAATTCCACTCAAGCTTGATCATAAACCATTTAAGCAAAGATAGAGGTTGGTTAATCCTATCTTGTAACCATTTAATTCAGAAGTAAGTGGAAAAGATAATAAGTTTTGGGATCATCTTCCCTATTATATTTTTGACTTGGGTGACCAATCTAGTTCTAATAAAGAAAAAGAGTGGTGAGATCAGACTTTACATTGACTTCAAAATCTAAATAAAGATTTAGAGGACAATTACTCTCTACACACCTTAGATGAGGTAATATAAATGGTAAGTGGCTCAGAGATGATGTGTTTTTTAGATGGATTTTAAAGTTACAACCATGTAATGATCAAATTAAAAGATATGATTAAAATTGCATTTACCACAAAGTGTGGAACATATGCATACAATTGAATGTCATTTGGGTTGATCAATGCTAGAGTGACATTTTAAAGAGTAATGGATCATGCATTTTAGGGGCTGATAGGTAAGTGCATCATTATATATATGGATGATCTCACAATTTTTTCTAAAAATAGAGTTTAGCATATTAGCAATCTTAAGTCCATATTTGAGATATGTTGGAAGTTTAGGGTATCCTTTAACACCAAGAAAAGTATATTTATAATTATTGTTGTCCAAATTTCACCTTGTAGGTTAAATAGGGACCCCTATAGGAAAAAAAATCATATTTAGAGGTTTATTAGGGGTCTAATGTTATGTCATGAGGAGTATTATATTTTAATTTATGTCATTTAATGTTATATTAGCCTTAGTCCTTAGTCATTTAAATCCTTTTAGTCTTAGGGGTCATTTTAAGATCAAGAAAGAGGCATTGAATGAGTTATATAGCCTATTAGGGAAATTTGAAGGTTTAAATGTATGATTTCACTCTCATGTGTCTTATTATGTATTAAGTAACTATTACTAACTAAAAAGTGGTAGGTTATTAAAAAAAGAGGTAGTTTTCTTGAAAACATGAGCATTTAATGAGGTGTATGGACTTGTATGACCTCCCATAGATGAGGAGATTTCAATAGTTTCCCTTGGTCTTATACACACTTTTTTATTTGATAAATTTTATCACAATCTCCAATAAATGAAGAGAACCACTTATCTCTCCTTTCACTAGGATTGACAAGCAAAAATGGTCTTTAGGTTTGTACTTAGTATGGTCAGTAATGAAGATTTTAGGAAAAATAATATTGGGGGTTTATTATAAATTAAATAATATTCCATTTTATGTTTTTTTAGAGGAATGGTGGTCTGAGCTTTATGAACCATCCCTAAGAAGTTAGACTATCTAATCTACCTACTAATTTGTGTACCATATAGGTTTTGCCTTGGCTTGAGTAAGTATATATAATAGAACTTTTGGGATTGATTAAAAAGGAATTATAATCTCCTCTCACATATTCCCCATCCTTTTTTTAATGTTTGGATATGATTTGAAGATCCAATCACCTTAGGTTTATATTCTGGTCCTATTCTATGTTGATGGCAAGTTTCTACTATTTACAGGACCTTCATAGTTTGGTAACGGTTTTTTAAGGTGGTTATAGGTTAATTATAATTATTTAAATCTAATATAAATCCAATAATATTTAAATATTATCCTCCAAATCAACATCCCATGAATTGAATTCATATACCACACATACTCATAGTCTCCCTGCATACCAATCTCCTACCATTAACATCTATCTATAAGTATCTCATAATGACACCAAATTGGAAGGGATTATTTAAAATTTAGAGAATATATATTTAATACTTGAGAGAGTTATAAACCCATGAAAATGTAAAAAAATATTACATTGTTCACACTCATTAATCTAACTATAATTTTTGCATTCTCTATATGTACACTAGCATAACCACCTATAGGTGGGATCACAAAGATATAAAAGTGTCTACATAGAGAAATAGGGTCATGGTAAAACCTTTATTTAAGTCCTATAATTTGTTTAAAATAATGGTAGACTCATGTGGGAAACTATTTTGCAAATGCTAGTGTGGATCATCTTCTAAGGTCAGGTGATAGTGTTTAGGGATCAAATCACAAAAAATATAAAATAGAGATCCTATAACAAGGTTGCTAAGATTTATAAGGAATATAAATGGAAAAATATTATATCCCATACATATTATAATAACTTGTAAAAAATTATAAGATAGAGGATTAATATATTTTTTTTGTTAGAAGCTTCAAAGTTGCCAATTTATGCACTATTTTCAGGCAATATTATCTACATGATCTGAGTTACAAAAAGACTAATTCAACCAAGGGTTTAACATGAGACCATGTCACAATTATATAATAATTATATATGATATAAGATACCATTCATGGCATAAATATCATCAACATAGGATGTCATAATATCTTTTGTCTCCCATTAACATCTATAGGTCTCTTTTCACCACAAAATGCACACCTATAGCCTACCTGTAGATATCAAATATCTCTCAAAATGAGCTTGAGAAAGGAGAGAAATTTAGACATGAATATATCAATAGTAAAGGTTTTTTTAATATTTAAATTTTTTTAAAAATTATGTATTATATAGGTCCCATGGATTTAATTCACCTACAAGATTCTTTTTCTCTCAACAAGTTCAATTACTATTGACTGTTACAAGCAATCAACAGAAGATGGTGCTTTCAATGTTAACACAGTTTGAGTGTAAAGTAAATAGACTTAAAAATATTTAAAATGACCCTAAAGGGATAAAATATATCTAAAAAAATTTCATTTTATATTTGGTTGTAGAGTAATGGTGGTTTGAGATTTATGAACCATCCTTAAGAAGTTAGACTTCTAATCTTCTTGCTAATCTATGTACCCTATAGGTTTTTCCTTGGTTTGAGAAAGTATATAAAATATATATTGGGATTGATTAAAAATGTCTTATGATATATTATCACATGTTCCCCATCCTTTGTTTCAATTTTGGAGTTAATTTGAAGAGCCAATCACCTCAAGTTTGTAAATTGATCCCAATTTATGTTGTTGACAGGTTTCCATTATTTGTAGGACCTTCATGCTTTAGTAATGGTTTAAAAATGTGGGGATAGGTTCATTATCATGTTTTTAAATTCCTATCAATCCCATAACCTTTCAATATTATCCTCCAAAGTAACATCCCATGAATTTCAATCATATACCACACATACTCATAGTCTGCCTAAATATCGGTCTCTTACTATTAACATCTATCTATAAGTATCTCATAATGCCACCACATTGGAAGGGAGTATTTAAAATGTATAGAGTATAGTTTAAATAATTTATATAGTTATAAAATAATGAAAATTTTAAAAAAAAATAGTACATTTTTCACACTCATTATTCTACCTATAATTTTTACATTCTCTACATGTACACTAGCATAACCACCTATAGGTGGGATCATAGGGATATAAAAGTGTCTACATAGATAAATAGGATCATGTTAAAACATTTATTTAAGTCATATAATTGGTTTATAATAATTTAATACTCATGTGGGAAGATATTTTTTCAAATGAAAATGTGGATCATCTTCTAAGGTCAGTCGATAGTGTTCAAGGATAAAATCCCAAAAAGTACAAAACATGGATCCTTGATGTTTTGTTGAGATCATATAACAATGTTAAAAATTATAAGGAATATAAATGGATAAATATTTTATCACCTACAAGTTATAAAAACTTTTAAAACAATTCAAGATAGAGGATTAGTGGATTTTGTTTATTAGAAGCCTCAATGTTGCCAATTTATGCACTGTTTCCAGGCAATATTATCTATAAGATCTGAGTTACAAAAAGAACTATTCAATTAAGGATTTAACATGAGACAATGTCACCATGATATAATGCATATATATTATATAATATATCATTAATGGCACAAATATAATAAAATTATGATGTCATACTATCTTTTGTCTCCCATTAGCATCTACAGGTATCTTTTCACCACAAAATGCACAGCTACAGCCTACCTATAAATATTAAAGAGCTCTCAAAATGAGCTTGAGAAAAGATAGACCTTTAGAAATTAATATATCACTATGAAGGTTTTTTTTAAGCCTTAAAAAGGGTTTAAAATGATGTATGATATAGGTCTCATGGATTTAATTCACATGTAGGATTCTTTTTGTCTCATTAAGGTCAACTACTATTGACTATTATAGGCAGTCAATAAAAGATAGTGATTTAAATGTTAACATAGTTTGAGTGTGAAGTAAATAGACCTAAAAAAATGAAAAATCAACCTAATTTAATCAAAATAGGTTATAAATTTTTTATTTGAGGTTAAAACATGCAAATTATCCTATAAGAGGACCCCTATTTTACAAGAAACATAGTTAGTTGTAACTATGACAGATAGTGAGCAAATTTGGGTGAAATGAAGTATATAAGGAATAGTTTAGGGTCATTATTAGTTATTAAAAATGTTAATAATTAAAATAAAAATGGTAATATACCATTACATCATGAAAATATGGGAATGAAAGTTTCAAAAATGTATTACATAGTCCATGTGGTAGAAAGCTTGCACATAGTCTACCTTCAAGTAGTCTATTTTAGGTTTTGGATGAGTTGAGGGGTATATTGACCTAATAATGAGATAAAATTTTGAATATATAACCTTTATGAATTTTATTACCTATTTATGTAATCATAATTTTCCAAGGAAATACGAGAGTGCCGTCTATTTTATCTCAGATAAATGGCACTCCCTTTGTGCATTAAACTTGCAGTCTTGGAAAAGATGGGAAAGGAGATGAACTAAAGGCTGTTTGAAAATTAAAATAAGGTATGGGAAGATTAATAACATCCAAATAAACATAATATACCTTGTATATATGGAGTAAATAAAAAATGGTGACCTTGACCCTCAAACTTGTAGACAGGCTTATTGAGCATGGTGATGCCTAGATTCCAAATGAGAGACTAATGACAGTTACATATCTATAAGTGTATTAAAATATACCAATAAATGTTTATGATGAAAAATAGATGTTTTTTTATCTATTGGTATGCAGAGGAAATCATGAAAAAATCATTTTGGATCTTAAACCAACTTAGGCTTGTTAAACAGGGTTTAGGCCTAGTGTCCAAATGCGGAGTCATTCACACTTATAGAATGATATGGGAATTAAAAAATATTTAATAGTGATTTTTATATCATAATATATGTGTTTAATCTATTGATATTCAAGTGGAAAAATCAAAAAACCATTTTTGGCCCAAAGGTAGCATTAGACATATGTAGATGAAAGGAAAGAGCTTGATATAAAAGCTTTGGAGGCTCATATATTCTCTAATGATTTATATGGGAATAAAATACAATTTTATATGTTATATAGGGTCATAATAAATTGGTTTTTGTAATTAATTTGAGATTTGGATGTGAAATTTTTATGAACAAAGATTAAGAGGCCAAAACTATTAGAAACCCTTACAAACCCTAGTTAGTGACCTGATGGAGGAAATGGAGTTGGATAGATGATATAATGAAATAATTTTCCCAATAAAGTTATTTTAAATTGTATATAACTATTTTAATCTTATTTAAATCCTTTTAAGTTGTATGGAACTATATGGATGGAGTATAAAATAGTGTACTTTTGACTTCTTTTTATGTTGTGCAGGTTCCAAGAAGTTCCAAGAGATTAAAATAACATGAAATGTAATATTATTACTTAATATAACTTCTCATGTCAATTTAATTCCATGAAATAACTCCTATGTACCTCAATTAGTTTGTTCATCTCAGCCAATCAAAATTGGCATAGTGAACCAAGCTAGTGAGAAGGGTGGAAAACATCAAGTGAGTTTATTTTAAGGTGTTCCTGATGCCTATAATGACATGGAGGGTATTTAAAGGTTTAATAAAATATATTTTAATAATTTTAATTAAAAATATTCCTTCTTTGAGGCCAAGTTTTCAAGATGCATGAAAGAAGAGTTTTTTAGAGTGCAAATGGTGATAACTCATTTTGGTAAGGTTCTGGATGACCAAGACTATAATCAATGCATGGAGATGAATTTATTAAATCCTTAAAAATAATTAAAACAATCATACATATACCTAATCAGTTTTGGGATGTTAAAATAGGTCCAAATCATGAAGCCAATTTTTTGAGCTAGAATGAGATCTTTCATGCCACTTTGCAAGAGTTTCATGACTTGGAGAACCACTTATTATTTATAAAATTTCATGGTTCATCCAAAATAATATTATAATGCACAATTAAATAATTTTATTAGCTTTAAAATTGTCGTTATGACCCTTGAAATTCTCTCTTCTCCTCTTTCTCTGAAGTTCTATAAGAACTAGCCATTTTGGCCTTTGTAACTTATGTTCCACCTGAGTATGGTGAAGCCCTACTCATTTACATACCATTTTATCAATAATAGTAATGATTTATTACCTATTAATTATTATTAATAGTATTTTTTACTGATATTATTGATTTTTCTTAGTGAACATGTTATATCATTCTTTCACCCTATTTGCAGTTGGAAAGATTCTTCTTATAGGTCATGTGAAGTGTTATAGGAAGTTTCAAGGTTGAGTGAATTATTATACTCACTAATTCCATTAAATTCCTCTTATCTAGTCCTCCTAGCCTAAACACCCATCCATAACCTCATAATGTAATATTGATGTGAGAACATGCAGATTGGAAAAGTGTATGTTTTGTTAGTCGCTTAGTTTCATGTGTAACATGTAGCTAGTTGGAAGTTATCAACTTATTTGGTGTATCACCTACCTTAGGATAGTTTGATTTCAATTTTATTTCTCCATTTTCCACACAAAATTTAGGTATATTAGTGATCCAAAGTGGTATATCAAGGGATCTATCCCTATCTAGAGATTCACCTCATTCTTAGGCTTACCCACAACCTAGAGGTGTTTCAATTGTGCCACTTGGATGAGTAGAGATAATAAATGTCCTAAAAGGGTTAAAATCTAAGTGAAAATAGTTATTGGAATTCCTAGTGTGATTCTTAGTCTAAGAACATGAAAGATTTTGGTGTTGTCTTTAGATAATCAGCTATTAGAAGCATTTATCCAAGCATTAATGGTGAATCCAAAGATACATCAGTTGGTAAAGCATCCAATGTTTCCTTTTAAATATTTTTTTTAATATATTTATTTATTTTCTTTCTTTCAATGAAGTTCCATGGCTAACTTTGGTGTTAAGTTTTGTTTTACACAAGTTGTTGAGGTATATCAAGCCTATGACATCCCATATCAGCCCTATCATGATCCTAACTAGATTCAATATGACCAATTTCAACCTTATCATGAATTTTATCAACCCATTCATGAATTTTATCATCCCTAAAATCAACCTTCTCCATATCTTGCTCCTAGTCAACCTAGTCACTTCTCAAGTCAATCCATTTCCATCTTCAAATAAACATGTTTGGGATATGAGAAGTACATGTTAGAAATTAATACATAACAGGGATATGGTATAGTTATTACTAATAACCTTATTCATAATGTGAGAGATGCATTATATCTATTCAAAAGAGAGTGTGAACCTATTGAGATATCCAATTGGCAAAGGCTTACAAGTGAGATGTTATATGTGAGTGGCCTAGTTTAATCCTTAGAAGTAGGCTAAAAATTCATGAAAAACAACCTCATAAAACCTATCAGCATTCATATCCACTTCCCTAAGATTTATATTAGTCTTATATGATTCCCACTCATGAACCCAATCAAGGTTGTCAAAGTCATCCTTTTCCCAATTAGTTGGAAGATATAGTTGAAAAGATAAACCTTATTTTTAAAGCTAATATTCATATGAATCAATCTATGTAATCAGAAATATAATTGGTATCTAATCCCTCATTTCCCTCTCTAATTACATCCCCACCTCAAGAAGTGACCTCCAGATATAAGATTCCAAGTTTTAGACAAGGTAAAGAATCCAAGCCTAAGGAGATTCCAAGTTTATTTAATACTACATCCAATCCTCAAGTTTCATCACTAACTCAAGAAGAGAGTCCTAATACTAACATCCTAAGCTGGAGTAAGGTAGTATAATCATGGGGAAATAAAGAAGTTAAAAGTATAGATAAGGAGTGTGAAGTTGAGAGAGAGCTTGATCCTATGCAAGCCACTCCCACCCTTAATAAAGACACCTCTTGTCTTCTATGTAAACCATAATTTACTCCTCATCCTTATGGTTATGCCTATTAACTTCAAGAGAGACTTTTCCAAGAAAACCTAGCCAAGAAAATTGAAGAGCTCGAGTCAAGGATGAAATTGTTGAGTCAAGGTGTGATGGAAGGTTTATACCCAAAAGAAGATCCTATGCCTAAACACACCACATATAACCTCCCTCAAGATAGTGATGAATATAAATTATATGTGAATGAAGTGATTGTCAAATGGAAAGAAGAAAACTAAGCCATTTAATCCCAAGGTCTACCTCCCCTTCCTCAAGATCTTCCAAAATAAGAATAGTTGGTTGATAAAAACTTAGAACTCTTGCTTGAAGAAGGCCTAACTCCTTGGCAGCCTCATTAGACTAAGTCACATGACTTTAAGATTCCTATTCTTGGAATCAAAAAGAAGGAGATTAAAGATCTTGTATTCCTTGAGGAGAAAAATTAGGTTAGGATAGTTGAGATGCAATTTGAGATCCCTTAAGAGGTTTTAAATTATAAATAAGAGGTGTTATATTGTGTTGAATCTTTAGATTAAGTTGATATGGAAGAATGATTTCCTTTTTACAAAGAGGAAGAAATTATCTTTTCTTCTTCCATCACTATGTAAGATATCATAGATGGACAAGAAAAATAACCACACTAGCCTTTAGATGACTTGTTTACAATCATTGGATTAAGAAATATTCCTCTTCAAGGAGTCCATGATCTAGTCAAATATGGAGAAGGTAGACTTGACACTCAAGTGAGTATGCAAAAGAAATAAACCTTTAAAAATTTTCCTTTCAAGAGGAATATGTATTTGATGATGATATGTTTGAAATCATCAAGATGGGATATCATCCTCTCAATAAATTGGGAGAAACACATCAGATTTTGAAGGATGACACAAGCTCCTATTGACCTCAATATTCTAAAGAAAAATAAATGAATCCTCTTGAAGCCATGCCTACCAAGAAGATAAAATTTATCATTAGATGAAGAGTGGGCAGCAATATGAGGTTTGTGTACAAGTTCAAAAGGAATATATATATATATATATATATATATATATATATATATATACATACACACACACACACACACACACACACACACACACACACACACACACACACACACACACACACACACACACACACACACACACACACACACACACACACACACACACACACACACACACATTGGAGACATATTTAAGGATAATATACTTGAGAGTAGGTCAAGTGAAAGGTTAAGGAATAGGTCTTATCCACAAAGCATCCAATCCAAGGAGAAACATGCTTGGTACTATGATTCATGTTGTGACGAAAAAAATTAAAGAAAATTTCATTTTGATGTTGTAAAGGAGGTATTCTTGGTTGATAGTTTTACATAGTTGTATGCTTTATAATTCCCCTAAGTTCCTTAAGCAAATGTGTGTGTGTGTGTGTGTGTGTGTGTGTGTGTGTGTGTGTGTGTGTGTGTGTGTGTGTGTGTGTGTGTGTGTGTGTGTGTGTGTGTGTGTGTGTGTGTGTGTGTGTGTGTGTGTGTGTGTGTGTGTGTGTGTGTGTGTGTGTGTGTGTGTGTGTGTGTGTGCGTGCGTGTGCGCATGTGCGTGTGCGTGTGCGTGTGCATGTGCGTGTGCGTGGTGTGTGTGTGTGTGTGTGTGTGTGTGTGTGTGTGCGTGCGTGTGCGCATGTGCGTGTGCGTGTGCGTGTGCATGTGCGTGTGCGTGTGCATGTGCGTGTGCATGTGTGTGTGTGTGTGTGCATGTGTGTGTGCATGTGCGTGTGTGTGTGTGTGCGTGTGCATGTGCATGTGCGTTTACGTGTGCATGTGCGTGTGCGTGTGCGTGTGTGTGTGTGTGTGTGTGTGTGTGTGTGTGTGTGTGTGTGTCTTGTTAGCTTGTTTTCTTTATTTTCTGTGTGACTTTTACTTTGTGTGGTTGAGGTAGTCATTGGTCTTGTCTTGATAAAATATTTTTGTCAATATTAAAATTACTCTTATTATGTTTAAGACTTAAAATTACTTCCTAATTCCAATGGACTAATAAGGCTACTAGTCTAGTTAGTATAATAGGCATACTACCCCTATGAGTCACCAATTTGTTGACCAAATTTGACCCTACAGGTTAAATTAAGACCCATATAGGAGAAAAATAATATTTATAGGTTTATTATGGGTATAATGTTATGAAATGAGGTGTATTATAGGTTAATTTATGTCATTTAATGTTATATTAGCCTTAGTCCTTGGTGATTTAAATCCTTTTAGTCTTAAGAGTCATTTTGAGGTTTAAGAAGGGAAATTTAATGAGTTGTATGTCCTCCTAGGTAAATTTTAAGGTTTCATGGGATGATTTTATGCCCCATATGTCATGTTATGTCTTAGTTAATTATTACTAACCAAAAATATGTTAGTTTATTAAAAAAAAAGAGGTAATTTTTTTGAAAACATGAGCATTTAATGAGGTGTACAAAATTTTACAACCTACCATAATTGAGGAAAGCTTAGGAGTGTCCCTTATTATTATACACATTTTTTCAAGTGATAATTTTGATTATAAGCAAAGAAATGAATAAAATCACTTATCTCTCCTTTCACTAGGCTTGGCAAGCAAAAATGGTTTTCAAGTTTGTACTTTGTATGGTTACCAATGGAGGTTTCAAGAAAAATTATCTTGGGGGTGTATTATAAACTTATTAAAATTACATTTTATGTTTGGTTGTATAGGAATGGTGTTTTGAGCTTTATGAACCATTCCTAAGAATTTATACTAACTAATTTTCTTGCCAATCTATCTACCCTATAGGTTTTGCCTTGGTTTGAGAAAATATGTATAATATAACTATTGGGATTGATTAGAAACGTGTTTTGATATCATATCACATGTTCCCCATCCTTTATTTAAATTTTTGAGTTTATTTTAAGATCTAATCACCTAAAGTTTGTAGATTAGTCTGATTCTACGTTATTAGCAGGTTTCTATTATTTATAGGACTTTCATGCTTTGGTAACAATTTTAGAAGCTGGGTATAGGTTCATTATAATGTTTTAAAATTACTATAAATCCAATCACATTTTAATATTATCCTCCATAGCATCATCTCATGAATTTCAGTCATATACCACACATACTTATAGTCTACCTATATACCAATCTCCTACCATTAACATCTATCTAAAGTTATCTCATAATGCCACCACATTAGAAGGGAGTATTTGAAATGTAGAGAGTCTATTTTTAATCCTTGAGAAAGGTATAAAATCATGAAAAAGTCAAAAAATATTACATTATTCACACTCATCAGTTTTCCTACAATTTTTGCATTCTCTACCTATACACTAGCATAACCACCTATAGGTCGGATCATAGAGATATAAAAGTGTTTGCATATAGAAATAGGAGCATGGTAAACCATTTATTTAATTAATATCATTGGTATATAATTGTTTTGGACTCATATGGGAAGCTAGTTTGGCAAATTCAAGCATGGATTATCTTCTAAGGTCAGGTGATAGTGTTCAAGGATAAAATCCCAAAAAGTGCAAAACATAGATTCTTGATGTGTTGTTGAGATCCTATAATAAGTTTGGTAATATTTATAAGGAATATAAATGGAAAAATATTTTATCCCACACATAATATAATAACTTGTAAATTTTTTTAAGATAGATGATTAGTGGAGTTTTTTTGTTAGAAGCCTCAAAGTTGCCAATTTATGCACTATTTCCAAGCAATATTATCATAGGATTTGAGTTACAAAAAAACCTATTCAAACAAGGGATTAACATGAGACCATGTCACCACAATGTAATGGTTATATATGATATAATATATATAATTAATCTCATAAATATCATGAAAAGAGGATGCCATACTATCTTTTCTCTCCCATTAGTATCTATAGGTCTCTTTTTAGCATAAAATGCACACCTACAGCCTGCCTGTAGATATAAAAGATCTCTCAAAATGAGATTGAGAAAGGATAGACATTTATAAATTATATATCACTATTTTTTTTTTAATTATTCCAAATTTTTTTAAAATATTTATGATGTATCTCCCATGGATTTAAGTCACCTACAGGATTCTTTTTGTCTCAATAACGTCAACTATTATTGACTATTATAGGCAATCAATAGAAGATGGTGCTTTCCATGTTAACACGGTTTGAGAGTGAATAAAATAGACCTAAAATTTTTAATATGAACATAATGTAAGTATAGTATTTTATATACATTGTATTTGATGATAAAAAATTCAATTAACTTACAGGAGGACCCTTATTTTGCAAGAAACATAGTCAGTTATAATTGTAACATATAGTGAGCAAATTTTGGTGAAATGAAGTATAAAAATAATAGTTTATGGTGATTATTGGTTATTAAAAATGTTAATAATTCCCATAAACATGTTAATATACCCTTACATCATGAAAAAATGGCATGAAAGATTCAAATATGCATTACACAGTCCATTTGATAGAAATCTTGCACATAGTCTACTTTTAAGGGGTCTATTTACCTAATAAGGAGATAAAAATTTTAAAATAGAAAATTTATGAATTTTATAAACTCTTTAAGTAATAATGATTGTTTGAGTAAATAGGGTAATTCCTTTTATTTTGTCTCAAATAGAGGGCACTCCATTTGTGCATGAAACTTGCAGTCTTGAAAAAGATGGGAAAGCAGATGAACCAAAAGTTGTTTGAAAATTATATTAAGGTATGTGAAGATGAATAAAATTAAAACAAACATAATATACCTTTTATATGTGGATGAATTCTAATAGGGTAACCTAGACCCTCAAACTTGCAAATGGGCTTATTGAGCATGGTGAAGCCTAGATTTCAAATGAGAGACCAATCCCACTTATAGATCTATAAGTGGATAAAAATAGACCAATACATGTTTATTTGGGTATAATATATGTTTTTTATATATTGGTATGTAGAGGAAACCATGAGAAGTTCATTTTGGGTCTTAAACTAACTCAAGTCTATTAAACAAGGTTTTGGCTTAGTGTCCAAATGGGGAGTCATTCACATTTATAACATGAGATGGGAAATATAACATATTTAAGCATGATTTTTTGATAGTTAAATATGTTTTTAATCTATTTATATTCAAGGGAAAACATTAAAAATCCATTTTTGGCCCAAAGGCAACATTAGTCCTGTGGAGATGAAAGGAAAGAATTTGATAGGAGAGCTTTGGAGGCTCATATATTATCTACTGATTTGCATGGGAATCTAACAAATTTAAAAATATTATATAGGGTCCTAATAAACTATTTTTTGACATTAAGTTGATATTTTGATGTGAAACCTTTATGAACAAAGCTTAAGAGGTCAAAATTATTAGAAACCCTTGCAAACCATGGTTAGTGACTTGATGGAGAAAATGGAGTTAGATAGCTAATATAATGAAATATTTTTATCAATAAAGTGATTTAAAATTATAGATTAATTTTTTAGGCTTATTACCATCCTTTTGAGTTATATGGAACTCTATGGATGGAGTATAAAATAGGGTACTTTCAACTATTTTGTGCTTTTTGTAAGTTCCAAGAGGTTTGAAGAGATTCCAATCAAATGGAATGGAATATTAAGACTTGATTTAACTACCCATTTAAATCTCATACCTTGGAACAACTTTCAAGTGCCTCAAATAGTTGCTTCATCTCAACTAGTCAAAACTGGCATAGTGACCAAACTAGTGAGAAGGGTGAAAAACATTGAGTCATAAACTCCACTATATGTATTTTTATGGAAAATTTATTCCTTTTGGGAGGCCAAGTGTGTAGGTTTCAGAAAAAAAGAGTTTTTTAGATTACAGATGATGATAGCTCATTTTGGGAAGGTTCTAGATGATAAGGACTACAACCATTTCATGGAAAGGGATGTATGAAATCCTTAACCTTAATTGAAATAATTAGACCTATCCTTAATCAGTCTTGAGACATTCAAATAGGTATAAATTGTGAAGTTATTTTTCTTAGCCATAATAAGAACTTTCATGCCACTTTGCAAGAGTTTCAAGACTTGAGCCACTTGTTCTTTCTAAACTTGCATGGTTCATCCCACATCCAATTTTAATGCACAAGTAATTCCTTTTGTCAACTTGAAAAGTGTCTTTGTGACCCTTGGACTTATCTTTTCTCCCCTCGCTCTCAAGTTCTATAATAACTAGACATTTTGGCCTTTATAACTTATGTTCCACCTGAGTATGGTAAAGCCATGCTCATTTGCATACCATTTTATCAATAATAATAATAATGATTTTTTACTTCTTCATGACTATTCTTAGTGTGTTTTACTTGGATGATTGATCTTACTTAGTGATAACTATGATTTCCTTAGTATGTTTTCTCATTCTTTCACCCTATTTGTAGTTGGAAAGCTTCTTCTTGTAGGACATGTGATGTGTCTTAGGAAGTCTTAAGGTTGAGTGAGTTAGTCTACTCACTAGTGTCATCAAATGCCTCTTGTCTATTCCTCCTAGACTAAACATTCATTCATGACTTCATAATGTAATATTGATGTGAGAAGATGCAAATTGGAGAAGTGTATGGCTGGTTAGTCTCTTGGTTTCATGTGTAACATGCATCTAGTTGGAAGCCATCAACTTATTTGGTGTATCACCTCCCTTAGGATAGTTTTCTCTCTATCCCCCTACCAAATTTTAAGTATACTAGTGATCCAAAGTGGTACATCAAGGGAGATAGCCCTATCTAAATATTTAACTCATTCTTAGGCTCACCCACAACCTAAAGGTGTTTCAATTATGCCACTTGGATGAGGAGAGCTGAGACATCTCATCAAAGGGTGAAAATCTAAGTTATTAAAATTACCAAATGCAAGATTATAGGACACATCATCACAAAGGATGGGATAACCATTGACCTAGTTAAGATTCATGGGATATTAAAGATAATTTTTTTGAATAGCAAAAAGGAGATCAAATCATTCTTTTGAAAGTTAAATTTCATAAGGAAATTCATAT
Source organism: Torreya grandis (assembly GCA_037957365.1). Taxonomy (NCBI): domain Eukaryota; kingdom Viridiplantae; phylum Streptophyta; class Pinopsida; order Cupressales; family Taxaceae; genus Torreya; species Torreya grandis. Next base: position 755,087 of record JARHVA010002932.1, on the reverse strand, counting down.
CAAGATTCACAAAGAGTTTTAGACCCTTGAATGTAATGTGTAAATATAATGACAAAGTGGAGTGGAAATTTGAAGCTAAGAATTCCTTTTAAGACATAAATATGGCTATTTTTCAAGCCCCAGTGCTGGTAAGCCCTTATTTCACTAAGGACTTTTACTTGTATTTATTTAAATTAGAGAAACTATTGTTATAGTGCTCACACAAAAAAGGGAAGAAAGTGAACATATGATTGAATTTATGAGTAATAACTTTAAATATGAAGAGCTTAAGCATTCACTGATTGACAAGAAAATCTTTGTTCTCATCAAGGTAGTCAAAATGTTCAAGCACCATATTCTCTAGAATAAGACTATCACTATAGTACCCAATCCAATTATCAAGCTTATGCTTGGAAAAAATGATTTGGGGGAGTGTATAGGTAAATGGATGGCTAAGTTATAGGAGTTTGATATTGAAATTAAACTATCCATAATCATTAGAGGACAGGGCATAGTATAACTGATGGCTGAACCAAACCCACACATCACTATTGAAGAGGTCTGTTAAACATAGGTTTCCCACAAGGATTGGTATTCATGAATTATTTAGTTATTACTCATTAGAAAATTCCCCTAGGAACTTAAGAGAGAAAAAGAATTATTTACGGCTCAAGGATGTTCATTATATGATTAGAAAGGGAGTATTATATATAAATAATTATGAAGCCATTTATCTAAGGTGTGTTTCATGTGAGGAAGCTCAATAAATCTTAGATAATTTGCATTAAAAAATATGCAAAAACCATCCATATGGTAATATAAAAACACATAAAATACTCATAATGGGTTATTTATGGCTAATGGACTTCAAAGATGCTCATTTCCATGTGAGGACATGCCATGAATTCCATGTATCAGCCAAGTACACATAGCCATGCCACTATAGCTTATAATTGAAGATAGGTCATTTTCAAAATGGGGCCTATAATTTATTGGTGTTATAAACCCAATTTCCTTATTTGGACACAAATGTATGTTTACTTTTATATATTATTGTACTTGTTGGATAGAGGTAGTGGCCACCAAGAACTCTAGACCCTAGGATGTGATAATTTTTCTTGAAGAACACATCACAACTAGGTTTGTCACTCCCATACCTTTGGTTTATGACAATGGGATAGTATTTAAATAAATTGAGTTCACTGAGTGGGCCCATGATAATTATATTACAATTAGATCATCCTCAAATTATTACCCATAAGGGAATGGATTGGTTGAATCAACCAATAATAATCTTATTGATGTAATCAATAAGACAGCTACAAATAAACCAAGGGAGTGGTACATCCTAATAAATTATGTACTGTAGGTAGATAAGATGAGGTAAAAATAGGCCCTCAAAACTTCACCACATCTATTGATATATGGGAAACAACCAATGTTCCCAATTGTGCTGAAATTACCAATGTATCAGTTTATGCAAGAGTATATGGATCTTAATGACAAAATATTTTCTAGATTATTAGGCATAATTGAAATAGAATAATACATAAATAAATCATTATAGATCTTTATCAAACATCGAGATGTAATAAAGATATGGTTTGACAGAAGATAAAAATTTAAAGCTTTCAAGATATATGACTTAGTGTTGTTATGGGACAAGGCCCATGAGAAAAAAGGAATGCATGATAAGAATACCCTATTATGGATAGGAACATATCATATTTTTAAGATTTTGGCTAATAAAACTTTCCTTTTTAAGTATATTCAAGTTAATTATCTAACATATCCAATGAATGGATAGTTTTTGAAACATTAATTTATGGTTGATCCATTTGGAGAGGTCTCTAAGTAAATATAAGACATAATGGTAGAGGTAGGAGTAGGTTAGATTTTTATTTATCTAGATAGTTTCTTGTTTTTTGTTGTTTGCTTTCATTATTATAGAGTAATCAATTTCTTTTAGTATTTTTCTATTTTATAGAATAGTTTCCTTTTAATTTCTTGACAGGTAAATTTTGGTCAATCCTAGTATAATGAAAAAAAGTTTGAGGTGTTTTGAATCCAACCCAAATTAAGGGGATAATGCATACGGTAGTTTACAACTCATAATCTAGTTGAGAAATGAGATAGTTTTCCATGAATATGTCTTGAAATAAATGATTTCATCAAGTATGTGAGAGTTGCTCCCATAATTATATTTAAATTTAGAAAACTTTCATTTTTCCCTAGGATCAAATGCACATAAAACATTAGTACTTGTTTAATGTATTAATCATGGACATAAGTAAGATTTTATAGGGACATTTTGATTAAACCCAAATTTTAACTAAGACTAGCTCATTATGGTCACCTTTTCCCTTTTTGCAAATTTTTAAAAAAAAATAATAATTGTAAATAAAAAGGCATAAATAAAAAGAAATCCAAAAGATAATAAAAAAGGATTTAAAAGCTGACATGATGAAATAAGATCAATGCATCATGTATCATGACAAATCAAAATGAAGAAGGAATAAGTTATCTAAGGCATCTCTATCAGGACTATGGATGTTTATCTAGTAGTAAATCAATTCCCAAGCTCCCCATCTATATACCTAACACCCAATCAAAGTGGAACCTATGACTCACTCTTATGTCTTTGCCTAAAAACATGAATAAAGAGGTAAAGAACAACACCTTTCAGACATATATTGAAGGTGTAAGTAGAAATTGTATGTTTCACATGATTAATAAGAGTCTCTTTCCATTTTTGGTTTAATCATTTATTTTAGGAAAAATTTATGGTTGATATTAGGATTGCAAAACCATGGATTCTAGGTTCTCAAAAACTCTAGAGTATTCACCCTTTTGAGTCACCATTTTTTGTATTAAACACACACCATTTCATATTTTTCTTTAAAAAGTGGGGAATCCCTTTGTTTTTTTAAATTATCAATATCTTGGAGGGTTACTTATGAGTTATGAGGGTTATAATACTTGTGATACTTGTGCAAAATTAATTTTTTCAATGTTAAATCATATTGTGGTATACTTTTTGATGCACTTACTCAAACTAACCTATTAATGTAAAAGGAGATAAAGAGTGAATTTTCATGATGGGTATGAATATTATCTTATTATGTATAAAATTATCTTATTATGGAGTATTCTTGAAAAACATTCTAGTTCAGAAGCTTTCATATCATAAAGATTCTCATCAAAAGCATTCACTTTGTAAATATTCCTTTTGGAATGTTTCTCATTGGAGACTTAGTTTTCATTAATTTTCCTTTTGAAATTTTTATTTTGGAAAGTTTCACTTAGGAAACTTTATATCGACAATAATTACTTCAGCATAATTTTACTTTGCTAACTTTCTTTATGGTTTTGGTATTTGGGAGATTATATATTGGCAACTTTCATATTAGATACTTCACTATAGAAATTAAGTCTTTGGGAAATTTCATTTTAGAAGGATTATATCAAAAATATTCTCATCAGGAACTTTTGGTTTTGAAACATTATCTTTAAGAAGATTTTTATCAAAAGACTTTATATCAAAATCTTTCATTTTGGAGACTTTATATCGAAATCTTTTATTTCTGAGACTTTTTCATTGGAAGGATTCCTTTGATAGGTTTGGTCATCAACAAATTTGTTTCAAAAAAATTTGTTTTGGAAACCTTGGGAGAAAATATTTTTAAAATGCATTCTATGCTTTAGAGTCTTTTGGCCTAAAATCAAAGTTTGACTTTTATTGACTAGGCTATACAATGACACACAAAAAAGGATGGAAGGTTACACCATGGAACCCCAAATGACAAGGCATCCTATATGGAATGCATAGTAGGATAATTTGGTTGAATTAAAATTAAATGAAGGTGATGACCTTATAGACATTAACAATTAATGCTGCACAAACTAGAAATCTATGTAGGAGATCTATTTATATCAAACCCCCACCCAAGTTAACATCATTAAATATTCAAGCTTGAGTAGACTTCAGATTCAAGGAATCTTAAAATTCCTAGCTACTATCATAACAATTTTTGATTTGATAAATTTAGCTAAGGGAAGAGATGCCATTATCAAAATATTCAAACATACCAGTACTCAATAGAGTTACCATGGCATCATCATATAGATCCTATAAGGGAGCCACAACACCATCTAGGTTATTGATTAAGGAATCTATAGAATACTTGGCCATTGTGTTCGAGGCTACTATGTTTGATGTATGTTATTCAAATTATTTAACATTATGGGAAGAAGTGGAGAATGTGGATTAATTTTCACTTAATGAAGACATAACAGCTAAAGATAAGTAGATAATAAAGGACTTACTCCCTTTGAAAAGATAAGCCCTATACTATGTATCCATAAAGTCATAGGTTATGTCATGAACCAACTTACAATGGGGCATATTATTCTAGTGGATAATCAACAATGGAAGATATATTAATTATGTGGATAATTACACTATTTTTATGTATATTAGGAGAAGAATTCATAAGGTATTTAATCTTGCATATTGTATATGTTAATTATGATTTACATACTATCATCACATGGAAAAGGGTTGACCATCTAGATCGAGCTCTATCAAAATGGTTTCTACCTTGGGAGAGTTTCACTTTAAAGTAAAATGATAATAGATCCATCCCCATAAAATGATTCATATAGGAATTCATATAGGGATGGAACTATTAAATAGACTCTTTGGCCATGGTAGTATCTACCTTGTGCACCTAGAATGGGTTCCCCTTATGGATATTATATCTAATTTGGATTGTACCTATGGTTTTAAGGAAATAATTAGTGCACACATCTAATATAAAATCCTACATAAGGATATGAGGCCATTGGGAGGTAACTTATACATGATGTCCTGCATATTAAACATAGTCATGGGCATTGTATATAGACACAATGGAGTTTTGTGGGAGCCCAACATTGAATTCATAAAAAAATCATATGTAACTATTATAATTTCATGTATATATATATATATATTAATATGAGAGAAATATAGAAAAAATTATTGGGTACCTTTACCCTCAAGTATGGATGGCTATCCATGACAATTTGTTTGCAATAATTTCCACAATCATAGCTTGAAAACTGGCTAATCAAGATTACACAATGATCATAGTGGTAGGGCACAAGGAATATCCTCTCCATATATCAAAGTTCATTATATATAATGTATATAGGTAAGAAATATCATATCAAATATAGAACAACATTGATGAGGATCTGATGAAGATCAAGAAGGCCACCTTTAATAGATCTCATACCACCATTAGGTGAATGTAGTATATAATTCATATATAATTTGGGGAGTATAGTAATGCTAGGAAGTATTATACATTGCCCACCTTACCTCATAGAGACTAGGACCTTCATGGGAAGGTCTAAAATAAAATTCATAGCCTCGTCCTTCACTATAAGCATGATCCAACTGATCATGACCTTTTCTTCTTGAATTCTAAGGATGATAAGGAGGTTAAGGAAAGAGCCACAAATATAGGCTAAGTGAGGAATTTATAAGAGTTATTTAATTAGAACCATATCTAACACTTGGTGAATAAATGTTCAAAATTAGACCTCTTAGATGATGGATATCCTCAATTTTTTAGAGTGGTAGACAATTACAACAACTATAGGAAGAGGGACCACATCCCTAACAAGCTCAAATCTAGCCTTAGGACCAACAATAGTTGGTATTTGAGGCACCACTCATTAGAGATGAATAATAACAAGATAAGGAAGAATAACTACCTACTTCAACATAAGAGGAAGCATAAGTGCTCCCAGTTCAAGCTTAAATAGTTGAATTGTTCAAGGTCAAGATTAGTTAAGGAGCTAACTACAGGAAGGGGTAGTGCATAAATAGAATTTGGTATTATATGCTTGGATTACTCTGACGAAGAGGAAACAACATCTAATTCATCCCCACTTCCAAGCATTACCCCCCTTCTATTTCATCATAGGCATGAACCCCATAGGTAGGTAGGACAATGAAGACTTATCAAATAAATACAAGGGACAAACCATAGACCACTCTAACCTAGGAGGTAGATGAGGAGGAGCTACAAAAAGTAAAGTTTCTAAGCTTACAAACACTCAAGGCCAAATCATCTATCACATGTGATTCATATACTAAGTTCCCCTTGCTCACATCTCCTTTGAGTTTTTAACTTTTAATGTTTGTACCTATAATTTATATCACTCTTAGGCCAGTGATTTCCATATTCATTTCCCAATAGACAATCTTTATAGGTTTACTTTATTTTCACCCATCCATGAGTCTGTGCCCACTACCAAAACACTTGACCTACCCTCTACTATTTTGGTTTCTATCCATATGGTTTCCATCCCTTCAATTTCCATTTAATTTACATTCACCCTATCAACATTGGCTATCTATTCCATCCATTGCTTATTCCATCACTCCAATTGCATCTCCTTATACCTAGTTAGGTAATCCCTTACCTTCTTCCACTCCCAACACTATAACCATAGTGGTAACAACTAAAAGGGCACCTAGGAGGTAGCTAATATATATGGTTCATCCAATGCCATAGTATGGAAACATAGACTAGTTGAAGATTATTTTGCCTACAATTCCTAATCCTCCCACACAAAGTGAGAAAGAATTTGAAGAACATGCTTAAGTGAAAGAATAACCCTATGATACTTCAATTCTAACTCTTCCAAGTTTATCTATGTAACTAGGATCCTCAACCTTTTAGAGGCCCAATCTAAAGATAACATAATTGCCAATGGTGAGCTCTTTATTTGACAAAGCCACTACACTAGTACAGAGGGTGAGGAAGAAGAAAATAGAAGATAACTTTGGTAGAATATTAATAATGGAAGAGAGGGAAGAGGTTTATTCCCTAATAAAAAATTAGGATATAGAAAAGGGTTAGTCCCCTTATATTGAGGACATGGAGTCATATATGGATACCCATATAGAATCCATCCTTGTTATACATCAAGGAACCAAAATGGCTAGGGAGGATCTTGGGGAAGATTTAGAGACACTCAAAGAGTAATATAAAATAATTGGGTTTCATCATGGAATTAATTAGGATGTGTATGATGATACCCTTATATTGTATGAAATTATTAATTCCATTCAATCTTTGAGAGTCAACTTGGATCCACATGTGAATAAGAAAACCCAATTGTTTAGAAGCCATAAAGAAGATGACATCTAGTTGAATTTCATAGTGATTTATACCCATAATAAAGCATTTGTACATCTATATTTAATGACTCCATTAGAGGAATCTAATGATCTAAACTTAACATTAATAAGTACATAAGAGGACTAAGACTGGGTGTTATCCTTTGAGGTATTAGTTAATAAATTGGTTGAGCAAGAGAAAGAGGTCAAATAAATTTTGTTAGGATTGGAGTTGGCAAACATTCAAGATAACTGAGGTAGGATAGTGACTAGATTTGTATTTAACCAAATGATCAAATAATCCTCTGACAACTTCAACCAAAGTCTCCAAATTTTGAGCCTAGAAGACATAGAGGCCAAATTAAGCACATCAAGGAATAAATCCATGGAGGTGGAAGTATTCAGGGTTAGTTTTAGAGAAACCAAGGTGGAGCACAATAGTTAATAGGTGATAAAAGTATGGTAACTGGGCCATCTCTCATAAATATGAGTCTAATAAGATCACAACATGTTAAGTCATATAGACATTACCATGAGTTAGATACAAAGAAAAAAGTTGCTTAATAAATGTCAGCTACTAGTTTTACAATGCCAACTTAGCCTATAGTGCCTAGAATGTCATCAACCATGTCAGCTTCACTTTAGTCTACTATTCCTATGTTGACTATAGCTCACATTACTAGTGCATCTTCAAGTGTAACTCTAGCTACTATGGCATTAACTACTAGTATGACTATAGTTCCCATAATAGTTTTAAGACAAGTCAAGAAAGAGGCAATTTAGATGAATGGATAAGTTTATACATTTTTCATGTAACCATTATAAATAAAAAGTTAAAGTCTTAGATGCATATATAATTAATTAATTTTGGAGTAACATGCACATGTTTCATGTTTAGAATATTTATATGCATCAATATGTAACTCAAACTTATATTACAATATTTTTAGATGAAAATGAAGTATTCTAATCTTTGAGGATGAGGAGACCCCTTCCACAAGTATGTATATAAAAGTTATAACCCTCTTTTAAATATTTTAAGTTTTGAATGAAATACATGAATAAATCAAGGATTTTTATTATCATGCACCTGTGTTTGTTCTTTCTTCTTCACTCTCTATGTTAATGAATTGTATTTTTCTTCACTTTGTAAGTTGGTTCAATAATTTTAATGTGTATCAATGCTATAGATGAATATAATTGTTTTGTTAATTAATATTAGTCATATATGTGTTATAACTATTAAATATTGATATGTTTCATTGATTAATATAGTTAGTATAGGTTGAATCAAAAATCTTAAGTGTGTTGAAGTGTTTCATTTGATATAGTATTGTAAGAGTGAACAATAGCTACCCTAGATAACTTCTTGGACCATTCTATACTCTTTTGTCTAAAGGTATTCAACATCAACCTTAAAAATAACAACCTTTATTTGAGACTAATAATCACCCTATATTTGAATACATGTATTCTTATCCATGTTTGTTCACAAGTGAGCAACAATTGTAAACAATAAACACTAGCTCTAGAGATACATGTCCACCAATTAGATAGATTGAGAAATTCATATTCACAAACATATAATCCCTTTATTAACTAACCTTCCATTTTTTTGAATTTTCTTCAATATATACCCACCATAGATTAATATTCCATCCATCCAACTCACACAGTGATTTTCCTTTTTTATTATAATCCATACATCTATCCATAAAATTGTTTGAATGATCCATAGGCTTAACCTATTATTTCACCACTTAGTTTTTCTAACCACATACCTAAAAATCATGCCCTAGAGTGGAACCTAGTTCCACAAAGATCCCAAAATGTTGTAGGTTACCTTGTTTAAAAATCTTTGAGGTGTACATAAAACCCACATCAACACACTCATTTTTCCAACCATATCAAACTATAAGGGAAAGGATGATTTATTTTTGTAAACTGTTAGTTATAGTTAGTTCATAAACATCAAAAGAAACATAATAATAACCTCCAAATCAAGGCATTAAAAATAAAAAATAAATCCTCACTCCTCCAAACACATCAAAGATAAAGAATTTTTAGTGTATAGTTATAGTTATCAAAATATTCTAAGTAGACTAAATCTACTACCAAACTTGATGTCCCATAAGTTAGGGAGGATCCTCAAGAAACAAATATGTTAGAGTTATCAGTTTAACAAGAAACTACACATCAAACACAATATATAGAGGACATACAAAATAAAAAAGAGAGGAAGTAGAAAAAATAAGAGGAGAAACATAAAAACAACGAAGATAAAGATCAAGTAGATACATATGGGGTTCAACTCAAAAAACAAGAATATTCATATTAATAATAGTGTAAACAACAATTTATAGAGGAAAAACACTAGAATTATGTCAAAAAAGTAGAGGATTTGAAGAAGTGGGCCAAGGAAGCATAGGTTATGTAGAAGTAGGCTAAAGAAGCATAGGAAAAAAGAAGAAATATGAGAAATCAAAAATAAAACAATAAGAAGTGAAATCTAAGCAATGAAATAAATTGAAGAAGAGGTAAAAGCTAGGACTCAATTTGAATAAAATTCTAAAGATGAACAAGCTAAATAAGTAGCTAGCAAGAAAGTGGCTAGAGATAAAGCTAATGCTGAGGAAGAGTAGTAAAAGAAAGAAGATCATGTCAAATGTGCAACTAAGGATAAAGCCAAGGTTGAATCCTAGTCTAAATCTAAAGAAGACACTAAATCCAAATTTTAAGTTGAATATAAGGCTAAGGTTGAGGTAGATATTAAGCTAATATTAAATTTAAAGCTTAATTCATGAAGGATAAGGAATCCTGGGATAAGAAAGACATAAAGTGCAAAAAATAATGCTAGTATGAAAATTAAGCATGTGCACAGGAGGAGAATTCATAACTAAAACCTTAGATGTATACCTATTTATTGCGGGATGTTCCCACAACATTCACTTGGTGCACTACTTTTTTGTTCCCTTTGGATCGATTTGCACTAGCTCATACAACAATTTTACCTAAATCCATGGCACTTATGACTATTGTGAGGGACACATCTTTATATGCTTATTAGTTGACCCTATAAAATAAAATTAAAGGCACCATTGTGTTCCATGAGATAATTGTACAAAAGGCCTCAAACTTGGAACAAGAAGTTTTTTGGCTACATGAGGAAAAAGAAGAATTGAGCATCCATATTACAAAGGCATGATATATAATCAATAACACTTATCCCACACTAGTTACACATATTCTAAGTGACTATGTTATGTCTAAGGATAAACAAATCATGACCTTATTTATGTGGCTCACTAAAGACTATTTTATCATGCAATGCCTATATAAAGTATACACACAAGGGCATGATCTAAGTACATAGATAAATGCAATCTATGATCTACTCAAAGAATATGAACAAGTCTTGGATAAGACTATGTATCAAGGCAAATAGATAGCTCATGGAATGTTAAACTAGAGGTAACATCTCAATAACTACCTAGTTACTATGTAACCATAGTTTACAATAACAAATAAATCCAAGGCTATGATGGATGATAAAATGACTATTATAGAATAAATGATAAATTCAATTAAACAAATGTTGGATTACATAAAAACTACCATATAAAAGCTTCAATATTGACATAATGAGATAATACAAAACACATTTACCAACATTCAATATCAAAGGGATATAGACCAATTGGATGAGTTGGTGCTAGATATTTATATAAAAAGAGTCAAATATAAGAGTAGTAATCTTCATTATAGAAGATAATGATGTGTAAAATTTGATGTTGATCCATATTCCAATGTGCATCTTTTTTTCCTTGGTGTGTAAGGCCCTAATATAATAGAAGATGGTAAAGTGACATCTTTCATAGATTGATGATTCAAAGTGGATGAACCTCAATTCATTCATTTGTAACAACATTAGAAAGTCATGTAGAAGAATAATATAGCTATGCAAACATAAATATCCACTTAGTATCAGTAGACTGCACTAGTAGACCTTGCACAATCAATGAATCTAGCCTCAACACAAGTATAAATAGTAGCAAATAAGCCTGCTACATAGCCATTTCAAATTACACCACAAACCTCTTAGTAGGTATTTCACACCATAATTTAATAATTTTTACAAGTTTTTCAAAGTTTGTAGATAGTATTAAACACTAGGAGTAGGGTTAGGTTAGTTTAAAACCTATTTATGTTAGGCTAATAAAAACTCAAAAGGGTGGTAGGATATTATGCTACTTATTTGAATACTTGAAGGGGTAGATAAATAGTGAAAAATAGGTAAAAACTAGTAAATAGAACTTGGAATGATAATTGTGACTAGCTTTAATGATTCCTCCTCTTAGTTTCATAATAGACTTCAAGGCCAAGCTTTATCTCAGGACGATATAATAATTTAATTCTTGGAAAGTGTTGGGTATGGATAGAGGTCACCCAAATCACAAAGTATAATTAGATGGACACATGTACAAAGTATATGATTTTGACTTTTGTATAGTATTTTGGATGTATGTAACCTTGTAAGCATATGAAATAGAGTAGAGAATGTGAAGAGTATTTCCTTGTGGCATATGAAACTATTGGAATGTAAAGAGACAACTCTCTAGAATTCTATATATATATATAAATTAGATGTAATGGAATATGGTTATGATGTGTGATATAAATTTACAAAATAGTTATGGTTTTCCTAAGAATCTTTTATCTATGTTTAGTGTGAAGTCAATACTTTATTTTCCTTTAAATTTGTAATTCATTATGGTTATACTACTTATTTATATTTTTTCATGTAATAGTGAAATTTCATATTTAAAAAATGTTTAATAAGTTTGAATCATTGTATTTTGTTTATTTTTTATCTCTATTGTGAAATGTATCCTTGTAATTAGCATGTTATAGAGTTTTCCAAGAACCTCTACTAATTATGAGTGCTCTACCCAAAAAATTTAAGCTCATGTATTTGACCATTCATAAGTAATACTTCACCTTGATCAAGGTACTCAAAAAATTAAACTCTGCATCTTACACATCAAAGTATTTATTGTTGTGACTGACCCAAATGTTAAGGCAATATTTTTGTAGAACACTTAGGAAATTGACATGGGAAATTGATGAATATCCTATAATAATTAAACCTAGAGCTATAATAAATGAATATTTTTAGAGGTCATAGGTTCAATAAGGCCATGGTTGAGGTGGACCCATAGATCATGTACCAACAGTACATAGTACAAGACATTACAAATGATATCTTGTATCAAGACATGGTTTATCATTTGTTAAATAATGAGTGCCTAGCCCACTTGAACACCACTCAAAAGAAAAAATTAAACTAAAAAATATTTTTATGATCAAATTAGGCATATTTTATAGAAAAAAACATGAAGACATTTATCTAAGATGCTTGACCAAATTTAAAATTGTGGATGTATCGACTAGTCATGGTTCAAGGAGCATCAAAACTCACCAAATACTTAGAGAAAGCTATTATTTGCCTCATTTTTTAAAGGATGCCTATGGTTATGTAATAAATGCCACATTTTTCAAGTTGATACATATAATGAATGCACTCCAACCATGCCACTAAAATCAATTATTGAGTTCTATTTATTTATAAAGTAGGGACTTGACTTTGTGGGATCCATCAATGCCAAATCCCCCATAAGACACAAATTTATCATTACTATAATTGATTATTTAAAACTTTAAACTTAATCTAAAGCTTTCAAAAATTTCATAACTAATCTAGTGATTAGTCTCCTCGAAGACCACATTGTATACAAGTTTGGTATGTCATATGTTTTAGTATGTGACAATGACCCTACTTTATCCTCACTAAAATTTACTTAGAGGGCTTATGAAAACTAGTTAATTCTTAAATTATCATCCAATATATACCCAAAAGGCAATGGTTTAGCTGAATCAACTAATAGAAACTTGTTACACATGATAAATAGTGTATTGGAGAGGAATCCTATGGGTTGACATACTTTTCTAAAATTTGCATTATGGTCTAATAGGACTAGGATAAATTTTTCCTTTGGTATTATTGTGACCTAACACACACACACACACACACACACCCCATTTTAAAATTTCAAATAGGGACCCATCATTGTTTTAAACCTCTATTTGGGGGCTATATAAACCTTATAAGTCCATAATATGATGTTATTCATGTAAATTATATGTTTATTTGCATGAGTCTAAATTTATATAAAATCGAATCCTGAAAATCAAATCTTGAACAATTACTTTAAGATATTTTGAATCTTGGGTTTCCATAAGTTATTTCAAAAATTAATGATTTTATTTATCAACCAATAGAATTAATATATTTTTCCTAGTGTTCCTATGTGTTCTCTATGATTACATTACCATTGGTTTAAAACTTTTTATTCACACATAATTGGACCTTACATTTTTTACATGATATTGTGATAAATGACACTACCACATTTCTCAGAGCCTCTATCTTTCTCAAAAATAATTTATAAATCTTAAAATGATACTGGGATTTTAAATATTGATAAATAGAATTAAAACATTAAAAAAATATGTTAAATTTAAAAGGAACTTCTAAGTCCTTCAAATCCCTAAGGTTTGAAAAAATTCCATGTGGTATGTTCTCATGAACCTAAGAACACAGAGACTTTACAAAAGATTATCAATCGACCAATGGATCCAAGCTGTAAGAATATAATATTTCAAAACTTATAAGGTTTCCTTCACTCAAAATTTGGTGTATTTTCATCAAATGGAACATCAAAAGGATTAACATAGTCTAATGGCCTACATTCTAATGGTTTTTAACTTTCAAGCTTTAATATATGAAACTTGGCACCTTTTATTCAACTATAGTTCCATAAGTATAAAATGTAAAGAAAAGAGTTCAATGGTCCCATGGGCATGAGTCTTAAAGCCTATGTGTCTTTAAGATCATTCTACATGTAAGAATTCTAATACCTAGAGCCTTATGATACACACAATTTAAATATTATAATTGGCCATGGTTTTGAGATTCTAGGTTCGCTCGATCCCAAGATTATTCTATATGCCTTCATCATGTTAGCTTGAAGCCCAAGAGCATACGAAAAAAAGATATAAACCTAAATAGTAGACTAAATGAAGATTAGATAAGTGTCATAACCTGAATAAATCATGATCAAGGTACACATAAAAAATGTCAACAACAAATCAAATGAGCTAATAAATGAAAAAGTGACATCTGTCTCAAATGGGATGACTAGATGTATAAAGTTAAAAAAATATTTCCATTTAAAAAGTATGTGAACCTATAAAATTTGGTTGGCACATTCAAATAAAAATTAGAACTTAATATAAATGTTTTTATTTTTATTTATGACATGCAAATGCATTTATACTTATATGTTGTAGTGGTATATGAAAAATATATGCAAAGGAAAGTCATGTCCCCATTACTATCTTGATCAAACATTACAAGTTCGAGCTCTCATTCATATAAAATACCCTAGTTTTATTAGTGAGAAACTAAAGTATGAAACATATAATATGTAAGAGAAATTAAAACATTCAAATTGAAACAACGGCCTCTTTTTTAAATCAGGGTCATCATCTATTTCCTTCCACATACTCATTCATTGGGTGGAAATAATATATAGATACCATGTGTGATAAAAGTGTTATGGATTTCAAATTCCTTCACTACTCAATAATATAGGATGAAATGGAATACATGATGTCTTTTTATTCTCAATACATAATTTATTTAGGTGATAATCAACACATAGACTACCTACTATCTATTAAAGCATGAGACCTCCACCAAGAAACATAAAAACAAGAGGTAATGCCTTGCATAGACCTTATAGGAAATTTATTTATGGATGTAACATGTTATTTATATTAATTTAACATTAGTAAAAATAAAAACACATTTGATTATATATCTAGAAAGGAATTTGAAATGTATCTTAGATTTCTAGTCCCCAGGGACATGTATAACTAAGTCTTAACCAATGTTTAGATTGATAAAAATATAATAGAATGAAAGTTAAATCAATAGTTAGTTAAGGGATAGAGGATAATTTTGAATTTCAATTATTGAGAAGTTTTTTCATTGATGTCAAGGTTGATGTCATTGATGTCAAGGTTGGTATCATTGATGTCAAGGTGCATCTAGTGAAGATGCATCATGAGCGGTCTTTGAGGTATGAGCTTGTGTGCTTGATGTGACAAGAGATAACTTCTCAATAATTGAAATTCAAACTATCATTATGTTTCATTATAGTTATCTCTTGTCACATCAAGCACACAAGCTCATACCTCAAAGACCACTCACGATGCATCTTCACTAGATGCACCTTGACATCAATGATACCAACCTTGACATCAATGATAGAGAACTATAAGTCAAACTATTTATTATTTTAATGTTTTATGTCAATGTTCATGTCAAGTGATCATTAAATCATGTTTGAGTACTAGTTCTTGAGTACAAGGTATCTTGAGAAGCCTAGTCTAGACCTTATGAGAATGTATGCATAATGAAGTTTAGTGAAGTAATAAAAAATATTGTGAGAGGTTGTTTGTAATTGTTTTATCATTAAATATAATTTTAGATACTTTTATAAGTGTTTTAGGGTCATTTATCAAGTATAAATTTCTTTAAAAAACATAGTCATGACACTAGTCATAGCATGAAGAGACCTTATTAGAAGGTATGAGTATAATGCATTGGTGAGATGAGTGCAAACATGAATAAGAGGCGGTATTAGGTTTATTGAAAATGTATGTGAGGAATTGGATCACTCATGGTAGTCTCAAGGTGATCCTACAAGGGTAGGACCTTTAAACCATAAAGCACCTAGATCTTTTCTAGACTCTACCTGGCCTAATAAAGTATCATGATATATTGTCAAGGAATATTAAGGATGCATAGAATTTTATGAACATGAGAGAGGTTTTTTGAATATGTTAGTAAGGTTTATATTACATGGAAATAGTAATGAATATCAATTTCAAGGCCTAATGTGATTTGCAGGTGAAGGTCTAGAGAGCAAAGAGAGAGAGTGTGGCCTAATGAGGGGTCATGATAATATTTCAATATTTTTAATCTCATGTTAGAATTTTTAGAAGTTTTTTTAAAAAGTTTTTTCATGATTTTTTAGGTCAAGGTTTGTAAGAAAAGGCATGAAAAGTGGTTTGAAGTCTCTCAAGTACACAACATGAAGGCGTGCAAACTCAATAAGGAGTTTCAGGTGTTCATTGACACATGTAACCTATGCATGGGAAATTGAGATATTAATGAGATATTGGTAAGGGTAATATATAATAACTATATGAATTGGTTTTATATTTAAGGGATAA
The DNA here is from genome assembly GCA_037957365.1 of Torreya grandis. Classification (NCBI taxonomy): domain Eukaryota; kingdom Viridiplantae; phylum Streptophyta; class Pinopsida; order Cupressales; family Taxaceae; genus Torreya; species Torreya grandis. The sequence goes on along the minus strand of JARHVA010002932.1, from coordinate 738,568 downwards.
CCTTTTATGAACAATTGTTAACACCAAAACCTGTGTTTAACCTCTTTAAATCCCTAACAATGACCCAATGTGAAATATATTATTAAAATCAGAATATAATGTTTTAAAATTAATATAAAAAATATATTATAATGTATTCAAATATCTCAGGTGCCTCCAAGTAGTGGTGGTTAGTCGGATAAGAGAGAAAATACACATATACATGCTTGTTTGTGAAGAATCTACTATAGCAATCAAAAGTTACATTGGTAAAGAAAATAAAATTGATCAATAATGAAGATTAAGACTCATGTTTAATTTACATTAATTTTTATAGATAATTTAAATCCCTCAAGTGTGATAAATTGGTCAACCAAGTTAGCCAGTCATTAATAGGTCTAATGGTGGAAAATGTAAGAAACCCAGGTAGCAGTGAGAAGATGATTATAGATGTGTTATCATAAAATAGTGATGAATCAAGGTGAATGGGGATGTTATTAAATAATTTTAATACATTTTAAATTTTTTAAAAGTTTTAGATATCAGTGAATATAGTAAAAATTTTCTCACAAATTGACTTGTTTGGCTCAGTGAGGTCTATGTATAGTGAGGTCATGAGATTAGTCTACAAGACCAATATTTAGATTTGACCATACTATATTTACATGTGATAATTATATAATGATATCATTGGATCATTTAATTTATTATAATTATTTTTAAATGTTCATATGGTTTTTCAAGGTCATTATCACATTGACCGTGCTTTAAGGTAAACTCATATTTCTAGGTTAATAAGTTGTAGTGATGCATTTGAGGCTATATATATTGAGTTGATGTATATAATTCATATGTTGTTGTTTATTTTTAATTTAAATTAGTGATCATGATTTTTTAAATCTTTTAAATTAGTATAAGAGGTTTAAATATTGAAGCCAAAATGGCTTATTTAGTTCTAATTTGATTATTTGTAGTGAGATCAAAAGATTAGTCTGCAAGACCAATATTTTACATTAGAACTTATGATATTTGAATTTTATAGTGGTATATATATGTAAAAGGATAATTTTAAATTATCAATGGTCATAGGAAGTTCTCTTTTAAGTTTTGAATATCATGTTGTTCATGACTAGGTTTTAGAATGTTCTAGTAGTTCTAAGTGGGTTATTTACAGAGAAGTGTTTGAGTCCTTTTGCCATGAGTTGTGAAGTATAAATCATATGGAGATTAAAATTAGGTCATTTATTTTTTTTATTTAATTTATTTCCTTGTTTTTTTAACTAATTTATATTTAATCTCTTGTATTTCAAGATAGACTTTCTATATGTTCACATATCTAATTGTGAACAATACTAATGGTGTGCTTCAAGTGGTGTTTGAAGATAAAATGTTCTTTGGACATAATATTATATTATTGTGGGTATATTTTAGTGGAATTTTAAGTTTTATTTCCATGTATAGACCTCTAATGTGTTCCAAGAAGATCAAAAGGTAGCATGTACTAATGAAGGCCTAATTGAATTAGGTTTCCTTAAGGCCTAAAAAGAGGTTTTGGTATTTTATGTTATGGATAACCTATGGTAATGATTTAATAATGTATGAAACTTTTTAAAAACATATTTTAAGTTTTATTTAATTATGAAATTTTATATTTCTGACTAAGAGGTATATGAGCAAGAGGCTTGTATATATACAAGATAATTTTAGGCCTATTTGTGTGTGCATGGATATGTGAATAAAATAACATATTTTTGAGTAGAAGGAGTTATTTTAGACCATAAAAGGAGTGTATATGATTATTTATAAATATACAATATTATGTCTACATATTAATAACAAGGTCATATGACATAATTGTCTTGAAAGAGACTTAGTTAAGTGAAGAGGCCTAGAAGGTAGTTTGAGAGGGGTAGAAGAGAGAGACGAGTAGAAAAAGGTAATAAACATCTATTTTATGAAAAAAAGGTGTTTCTAAGGTGATAAAATTATTTATGTGGCTTATTTGGTGTTGATTTATCTAGGGTGTTGGCTCTTCCTTTCAATTCGGTGCTTGATAAACCTTAGTTGGGTTGGTGTTTAGCTTGTTGGAGTTGGTGCTCCATGTGAAGTTGGTGATTCACTAAATTAATCTTTTGAATTATAATACTATAGTAAATGTTTAGGTATCAGTGGGCTTTACTAACTTTGAGGGTTTCCCAAATATATGATGTGTTGTCTTGTGTAATATTATTTCATGCTTGTATGGATGATTGCTTATGCATTGCTTGATCTATATGTTGATGTAAAGACACTGATTCACCTCCCCCCTGGTCTTTGTAATTTTTCTTCCAAAATTTGTTATTATAGAAAGTAATTTGAAATAGGGTTAATATTCTAAAGGAGATCCTAAAAGCAAGTATGGCTAGTTACCAAGATCAAGGTAGTTTCTCTACCAGTAAGGCTCTATTAATCAATACAACTAATTATGAATTTTAGTGCATCATAATGAGGACATATCTAAATTCAATGTGACATGAAATATGGTAGTTATTTGTGGATGGATATACTCCACCTATTACACCATGAACTGATGTAATAGGCAAGAAAGAAAGTGAGTAATTCCAAGGCAATGAATTCCATTCTATGTGGCCTATCAAAGGAAAAGTTTGTGAAGGTGATCTACTATGAGTCATCCAAGGTGATATGGGATAAATTGAATATTATCTATGAATTATACACCAAGGTGAATATGTCCAAGTTTTAAATCCATTAGAGATAGTTTGAAAATATGAAGATGAAACCATTTCATCTTACCTGTTAAATGTTGATGAAGTTTTCAATGTCATTAGAGGATTAGGAGAAGAAGTGAAAGAGTCTACAATTTTTCAAAAAAGTATTTATATCACTAACTCCTATGTTTGATTCTAAACTATTTGTAATAGAATATATGCAATATTTGCACAAGATGGAAATGGGTGGGATTCATGTCATCTTTACTTCCTAGGAGATGAGAAAAAATGAAGAAATACTTTCAAAGAAGGAAAAAACTTTCAAAGATGAGAATAATTCAAAATCCAAGAAGGTTAAGGATGTGGTATGTTTAGATGTTGATGATGGTGAACTAATAGCCATGTTTTCTAGTAAATTAAGGTTTGTATATGGTAAGTACAATGATAAGATACTTTTCAAATATTTCAACTATGGTAATATTGGCCACTATGAATCTAAGTGTCCTAATAAGGATAAGGTTGAGCATGATGAAAAACATGATGAACATCATGGAGATGATAAGAAGGTCTATAATCTTGAAAAAACTAATAAATATTTTAGGAAGGATGAAGGTAGGAAAAGGTCATTTAAGAATAATAGAATTTTTATAGCAAAGAGGAAAATAAATCATCTAATTTAAGTGACTCAAGCACATTAGAGAGTGATGATGATAGTAATGAGCGTGAACATGAAAATAATAAAACCTTATTCATGGCTATAGAAATAGATAATTAAGTTTGCTCAAATTGGAAAGGCCTTATGGATGATGAAGAATAAAATGAAGAAGAGGCTAAATTAAACCTTGAGGTAGAATTGGTGAGTGCTTTAGAGGAGTTAAATTTCCAAAGAAGGAATAATCATAAACTAATATCATTGGTTAAGGATTATGAATAAAATATTGGTTTGTTTGAAAAGAGACTGAGTAGCACATCCAAGGAGTATGAAGAGATAATCAATCAAATTAAATAATAAATCGAGATAGTCATTGCTACCTTAAAAACTAAAGAGGAATAATTGAGCTGGTATGGAACTAAAATGGAATCCTTGAAAACTAGGTTGAATCAATCATCTAGTACATTAAAAACCTTTATGAAGTTTAAAAAGAGCACTAAGGCTCTAGATGACATTTTGAGTAGTCATAAGTTTGCAAGTGATAAGATAGGTCTTAGTTTCAAATAATACAAAAAGGAGGAAAATCGATTCAAGAATAAAGATAATGAATACAATAATATCAACATGAAAAGACCACTTAGATATCCTAATGCTATAGGGTATTCTAATTCATTTAATGGTTACTGTTATACATGCAATCAATTTGGTCATAGAGAAATAGAGTGTATAAGACCCTCTAAAAATGAATATGAATGTGATTATTAAAGGAATCATCAATAAAGAGGTATGTATGAATTTGTTTTCTATAATTGTCATAATGTGGGACATATTGTAAAATTCTTCCCTAATAGAGTTAGAAGGCCATCAATTCAAAACAAGAGGTTTGAATATCCTAGAGTGCAAGAGAGAAGGCAAATGAATGTGTGGAAACAAAAGACAATAAAGGTAAGTCATGATATATCTACAAGCCCAAGTGGACTATTTGATATGATGGAACATACATTAGATGTGACACTAAGTTAGGAATGTTCATTATCATCTCATATTGTTGAACACATAGATGATAAAGAGATCAAACCAAAAGGACTAATCAATCCTAAAAGGATATTGAATGATATTTAGTCTAATGAGAATATCGAAATTTGGGAATATTCTGAGTTTGTGCTATTTCAGTGACCTGTGAATAGGGGTGACTCCATTAGGCTTCATGGAGACACTCTTTAGTTAACATACATATGGGGGATGCTTGGTTTAAAGGGGAGTTATTCAGATGGTTTGAGAATTTTATTGATTCATTTTGTGATTCCAAGTTGTGAAGACAAAGGAGGAGCTTGGTATCTCTGATTTATTTTTAAATTTTATGATAATAGTTTCCAAAGAGGGAGAATGAGTGGTTCTATAAGTGGTAATGTATATGACCCATTGTCATTACTATTAAAGGTGGATAAATTTGAAGAGGAAAGATTAACCAAATTGGGGGAGATGAGAGTGATTATATTGAAGAAATTTTTTCCATCAATGATAAAGGGTTATTTTGTTGAGAAGTGTTTTAATTTATGTCAAGGTTTATGTCACTAATTTCAATGTTTATATCATTGATGTCAAGGTGCATCTGGTGAAGATGAATGGTGAGTAGTCTTTGAAGTATGAACTTGTGTGCTTGATGTGACAAAGAATCCATATGATAAGAGATAATTTGAAGGAAAAATAATGTCTCTCTATTAAGATAAAATTTTAAGTCAACCTATTGATTCTTATATTGGTTGACACTAAGGTTCAGGTCATGTAAGCATTAAAGCATTTTCGAGTAATAGTTATTGATAAGGTGTCTTGAGAAGCCTAGTCTATACCTCATGAGAAGGTGTGCATATTGATGTTTAATGTAGTAAGTAAGAACAATAATATGATATGTTTTTTTGAATTTTTTTATCATGAAAGATAAGTGTAGATACTTTTATAAGTGTTTTAAGGTCACTTTTCAAGTTTAAAGTTCTTAAGAAGCATAGTCATGGCACTAGTCATAGGATGAAGAGACCTTGTGAGAAGGTATGAGTATGATGGCTTAGTAAAATGAGTGAAAAAAATCATAAGAAGATGTATTAGTTTGATTCAACATGTATTTTAGGAATTGTATCACTCATGAGAGTCTCAAGGTGAGCCTACAGGGGTAAGACCTTCAAACCTAGTTTGCACCTACACCAGTTTTAGACTCTACCTAGCTTAATAAAGTATAATGATCTCTTATAAAGGTATATGAAGGATTTATGTAACTATTTAAGCATGATATAAGTTTATTGAGTATGTGATTAATGTGGATATTTCATGAAAAGAGGCATTAAGATCAATTTCAAGGCCTAATGTGATTTGTAGATCAAGGTCTAGAGAGCAAAAAGAAAGAGTGACCTAATGAGGGGTCATGATTATATTTAAATATTATTTAGATCATGTAAGAATTTTTTTAGGTGATTTATTTTTTTTCAAGTTTTTTCATGAATTTTTAGGTCAAGGTTTTAAATAAAAGGCATGAAAAGTGGTTTTGAGGTCTCTTGAGTACATAGAATGAAGGCATGTAAACCTGAGAAGGACTTTTGAGTGTTCACTAGAAAATGTAAAGTTTTCATTGGAAATATGTATATTAAGTATATATGGGTAATGGTCCTATATAATAACTATAGGCATTATTTTTATATTTAAGGGTTAATCCTCTATGAACAATTGTTAACATGAAAACCTATGTTAAACCTCTCTAAAACCCTAAAAATGACCCAATGTGAAATATCTTGTTCCAAAAATACCATAATGGTATAAATGACTATAAAAAATATTTAATTATGTATTAAAATCTCCTAAGTGCCTCTAGGTGGTGGTGGCTAGTTAGATGAAAGAGAAAATGCATAGATACATGATTATTTATGAATAAATTATGATAAAAATCAAAAGTTGAATTGATCAAGAAAATAAAATATATTGAGGATGAATATTAAGAATCATGTTTGATTTCTATGAATGTTTATGGAAAATTTAAATCCCTCAAATTTCCTAAACTAGTCATCTAAGTTAGCCAGCAGTTAACAAGCCTGATGGTGGAAAAAGTGAGAAACCTAGGTAGCACTAAGAAGAAGATTAGGGATATGTTATTATGAAATAGTGATGAAACCAAGTGAATTGAGATTTTTTTCAGGAATTTTAAGAAATGATAATTTTTGTCATAATTTTTTGAGATCAATGAATATAGTAAAAATTTTCTCACAAGTTGGCATGTCTAGCTCAGTGAGGTTTATGTATAGTGAGGTCATTAGATTGATCTGCAAGACCAATATTTCCATTTCAACATATTATATTTATATATTTAAATTATATAATCATCATATATTATAATTTTAATTAAATTGAGTATCATTTTCATATAGGTGTTGAATATCATTGTCACCATAACTATGCTTTAAGGTAAACTAGTCTTTCTAGGTTAGCAAGTTATAGTGATGAGTTTGAGGCTCTATACATTGAGTTGATGTATAAGATTAAAATGGTTTTTTTGGTTGTGAATTTAAATTAGTGATAATTTTATTTTAAATCTTGTAATTTATTATAATAGGTTGAAATATTGAAGACAAAATGGCTTGTCTGGTTTTAGTTTGACTATGTGTAGTGAGATCAAAATATTGGTCTACAAGACCTAATTTGACATTAGACCTTGTGATATTTACATTTTATATTGGTATATATATGTAAAATTATATTTTTAAAGTATAAATTTTCATGGGAAGTTATCCTTCAAGTGTTGAAGATCATGTTTTTCATGACTAGGTTTTGGAATGTTTTGATAGTTCTGAGTGGGCTATTTGCAGAGAAGTGTTTGAATCTTTTTGCCTTGAGTTGTGAAGTATAAATAATATGATGATGACCACGAGATCATGTATTTTTTATATATTTTATTTATTTACATGGTTTTTTAATTTATTTCTTTTTAATCTCTTGTAGTTTAAGATAAAAAAAATATTAGGTTCACAAACCTAACTATGAATAGTACTAATGGTGTGCTTCAAATGGTGGTTGAAGTGAAAAAGTGGCATGGACTAAGATGAGATTATTTTGGGTATATATTAGTTTTATTTAAATTTTTATTTCTATGTATATATTATGGAAGTGTTCCAATGAGATCAAAGGGTAACATGTACTAATGAAGGCCTAATTGAGTTAAGTTTCCTTAAGGCTTAAAAAGAGGTTTTGGTCTTTTATGTTATGGATGACCTATGGTAATGATTTAATCATATATGAAACATTTTTTAACATATATTTTAAGTTTTATTAAATTTTTCAAGTGTATATGGCTGACCAAAAGGTATATGATCAAGAGACATGTATATACAAGGTAGTTTTAGGCCTATTTGTGTGTGCAAGGGTATGAGAATGGAATAACATATTTTTGAGTAGAAAGAGTTCTTATAAACCATAAAATAAGTGTATATGATAATTAATAATGATCTAAAGATGTTTATTAATATGAATATCAAGGTCATATGAACTAATTTATCTTGAAAGAGACCTAGTTGAGTGAAGAGGCCTAGAAGGTAGTTTGAGAGGGGTAGAAGAGAGAGAAGATCTGAATAAGATGATCATCATATGTTTTATGAGAAACAAAGTGTTTTTATGGTTATTAAAATATTTAGGTTTCTGATTTTTCATTGAGTCATCTATGGGGGTGGTACCTCCTTACAAGTTGGTGCTTGTTAAAGCCTAAATGGGTTAGTACTTAGCTAGTTGGGGTTCATGCTCCATGTGAATTTGGTGATTTAATAAATTAATCTTTTAAATTTTAGGAATATATTAAATTTATAGGGATCAATGGGTTTTCTTCCCTTTTATGGTTTCCCACATATTATATGTGTTGTCTTGTGTAATATTTTTTCATGTTTGTATGGATGATTGATTATGCATTGCTTGATTTATATGTTGATGTAATGGTTCATGAATGTTAAGAAGGAATTTAAATAATTTTTTAAGAAATTGATTCACCCTCCCTCTCAATTATTTTTATTCTAATAAGGAAATCTCATTTAATTGTATTATCAGGTTTAGACCTAGAATTAGAATAGTTATGGCTCTCCTAAACTCATTACATGTGTTTACCATCATTGTATGTGTACAAGTCTAGTGGGCACCATTCCTAAATATAATATTAACATATTAAAAAGTAGTAGAACTAGGATAAATCATAAGTGTTAGGTTAAATACAAATAATTCATCTTGACTAGAGGCCAATTAATGGAATTTTTTATATGGTGTCCTATTTACTAGATGCATTATTAAGCACTATCTATAATAACCATGTGAAAATATGGCAACCATCATCAAAATACTTGGAAAATAGGATTGATGAAAACCATTATTTTATGTTCATATATAGTTATAAGAATTAAATTCATATAATATATGATTAGGTATATCCTTAAGTGTCTCAAGGAAATAATGAAACTTTAATGCCCATGTTTTCTGACAACATAATGAGAACCCTTATCAAATGGGGGATTATCGCTATTACCTCAATGCCATTATCATCAAGATAGATGGAACAAAAACATAATTGTAATTACTACCATACCATGTTTCAACGAAAATAACAAAGAAATAAATAGTGTTTCAAACTTATAACCACATTGATGAAGAATTAGATAAGAAACACTTGGCCTATTACTTAAAAACTCATTTAAGCATTGGGTATATATAATATGTGATCAAATCACATTTAATTGAAGATGTCAAGGATAATACCTACTCAAATTTTAATGTGGTACTATTTAAGGATTGGGATCTAAGGAACATGATGAGGGGATATATCTAATAAATTAAGAAGAAAAAGGTAAACATATCATATGGACATAAAGAATATGATCATGATGTTATCTTTCTAAATGCATCACATGACATATATGTGAGGACTAAGATGAAAAACAAGCTTATGTCTATGATTTTTACCCAAGCCCTTCAATATGATCTTAAGGTGAAATAATAAAAGGCACAAAGTGCATATAGAAATGAATGGCATCCAACCTAGTCACAAGATACATAACCACATGATAAACCCCCTTCTCCTACAAATGAGTAAATAGATGGGAAAGAATAAGAGTTTATTATCAAAATGGAATCCAACCCTAAAATAATAATGGATATTCTAAGAGACATCCTAGGTCCTTAGTTACCATTTAGATCTATCGATGATACCACTTAGGCTATGGGAAAAACTACAATGAATGAAAATTTTACATCTCCTTTAGGGGAGAAGAAGAACACTTTTATAATGACACCACTCCAAATATTATAATAGTTACTTAGGATATCCTTCCTAAGTTTATTAAATATTATTTTCTATCTATTCCAATTTCTCCTAATTCACTTAAGTCTCCTCTAATAATTTCATCACAATTTATAACCATTAGTGAGAATACCTCTCTTTAAACTCTCCCTGCTATACCAACTCTAATCACCATTTCTTCTACCATTGTTGTCACACTGACTATTCCTTCAACACCAACTCCAATTATGCCTTCCACCACTAATGTTATTTTAAATATATCACCATCTCATCCACCTTCCACTCCCCCCATCTTCACTTCTTAGAATAAACCTAAGGACCTCTCTACTTTGCGTAATGAAAATAAACTAGAAGAAAGGCCATCACTTAGTCTCCCCACTAAAAGAGAGGAAGTTAAGAAAGAAGAGGAAAAAGAAGTAGAAGAAATGGAGGAAGAAAAGATTGAGTAGGTTATATATTTAGTTGATTATCTAACTAATGATGGAGTAGAGGATGTAGCAGTAGTAAAGGGATCAGAACTAGGAATGATTGAAGAGGAACCTATAGATGATGAAGGGGATAAATAAGAGAAGGAAAAATCCATGAATTTTAGAGGTTAATTGGTGGAAGAAATCCCAACTAACACCTTAGATCAATAATTCCTCATAATTGAATAGATATAAAAAATTAATGATATAGTTTCTTCCATTATTTCATTTATTATTAGCATAGAAATTCTAGCTACAGATCTACCTCAAGCTCTTCCTAGAAGATTTGTATATAGTTATTTTATGGATCCATATATTCTTTATTTTCCCAACTAAATAAAGAAACCAAAGAAAGGGGATCATTTTCAAAGTAAGGTTTAGATTTTTAATTATGAGCCTAATATTCCACCAATATTAGGGATATAGTTATCTAAATTAGAGATCCTAATGCCCCAGTCATCACCCATGCAATCATCTACCATGACTATGGAAATCCTTCATGGATTAACCAAATTTTATAGCTAAAGTCACCCTAATAAGGGAACTATTATCATTGGAGATATTTTTTCATTCACATCTCCAATTTTCCATTTAAATAAGTGTATTATTATCATCCCAAATAATAATACTGCCTCCGGTGACAACTCCACCTTCTACATCCTAAGACCAAGGTCTAAATCAAGAAACAAGGGAACTCATTTCTCCCTAATGGGTAAAGGAAATGTTAGCCAAATTGGCTACCATAGGTCATTATATTTCAAAACTTGTTAACTATGGCTTGTTTAACTTAGTTGATAGCCTTTTGGGGGTCTTTATTAATGTCATAGCTTTTCATATGATGGTGTCTTGAAATGGTGTCTTAGGGTGTTCTAAGATCATTATGTAAGGTATAGTCAAAGAGTGAGTCAAAGAACCTAGTCTTATCATCAAGTCACCCCATATGGTCTGACAAAGCATTCAACAAAGATTAAGGCAAATTTGGAGAAATTTAAGTAAAGATGGTTTATGGTCCTATGATTATTTCTAACCATTCCTTGTGAAAGTATTCATCATGAATAGTCATGAAGGTATAAGTCAATACAAATGTATTTTTATAAGAATTACTGGTCAAGATTCAATGCATCAAAAGTCATATGAGGTCTTATAGGTCTGAAACTCAAATATTATAACACTCTTAAGTTCATTTCACATCTTGTCAATGTACCACAAGGATTACCAAGTTAATTCAAGGTCAAATTTGGTGATTTTTACATGTAAAATAATTTTTTGAATCATATAGAAAGGTATTAAATGTAGGACATGGAAATAAATGGTTAAATAATGTCAGGATTGGAGATATAATGCATGTTTCAGATCTCCTTCTTTCCCAAGGGGTAGTTTTAAGAGGATTTATGATGTTGAGAAGTAAGTGAGAGCTCATTGTAATAGGTTTCAATAATGGTAAGTGTCCTAATATCTCCCTAGGTAAAATACATTTTTAGGAGGATGTTATAAGACCAAAACATGACGAAAACCTTTCTATTTCTCTAGCGGGTCACTTGTATAGGTAAAAAAGTTAGTTTGTGATAAGTGGTTCATGAAAGAGAAAGAGTTTTAGCATAAATTATCTTAGGGGTGATAATTTAACCCTATGAAATTCCAATTCATATCAATATTTAATATATATAGGGTCACAAATTTTTGAATCATCCTTAAGAAGGTAAGCTACCCTAAAACCCTTTCAAAACCCCAACATCTCAATTTTAAAGAATTTGAAAACATTTTTGAAAAAAATTATGCAAATAGAAGGTTTTGATATTTATTTAAAAGTATAATGTGATATTACATGTCATATACATGTAATACCCAAGAATTATAAAGTTCCATGTGAGAGAATAGGCATGTAAACTGTAGAAAATACATGTGTTGCACATATAAAAAGGTGTTTTTAGGAGGTTTAAGTGATTAATTGAATGAAAAAAATGATTAGAGGATATAAATTTATATATTAATTTACAAATTAAAAAATAATATGGTATTTATACCTCATAAAACTAAATATATGCTCATTTCTCTATTCCTAGGTGCCATTATTATCATTTTCTTGGTTGTTTCATGCCTAAAATGGTGTTTTTGGTGGTTTTATTGATTGACAATGAAAAAAATGTATATAATTTTTATATGGGGTCATAAAGGTCCAAATTCAAATAGATTGAGGTATTTATAGTTATAACTCAATAAAATGCCAAAACATAGACCTATGGTAATACAAAAATTAGAAAATGCAAGGTAAGGCAAGACTAAAAAGGCCATAAATTGCATTTTAGAGATCTAAAAATCATAATTTTTTAAATTATTTTTGGGATAAAATTAAATAAATTAAAATTTTATTTATGTATGTATAATTCATTATGAGAGAGATGAAATACTAAAACACAGGTCTATACTATGAAGAAAATCAATGTTTTCTTGAGAGTTTACTCATGGATGAAGTTTGAGTTAGGTGTTCCATACCTTTTGAAGGCAACCCAATAGTATGATATTATGTATACATATTTTTAAACATAAAAAAATTGTCATCCACCTCATAAAGAGACCAAATAAGACCAAGTCACTTCAAAACACCTTTATGCCACCTATAAGGCAACAAACAAACACTTTTGAAAGAATTTTTAGTTCAGAGTTTGATGAGGTATTTACAATATTTAAAACTCATACAAGTTTTAATCATTTATACATTTCTAATTATCCCAAGGAGAGAGTTATGTGAGGTTTAAAAATTATTTTTGACAACCTAATCTAATTCAGGGCTTCCTGAGGCATATAAAGACCAAATTGAACATTTTTTGGAATTTTGGGTGGAGTAAAGAGATAAAAACTTGAATGGATGTATGCGACAAAATAAAAATTATGTTAAAATAATAATTATGCATATTATATATCTAAATAAAGTGAAATCACCAAATTTTAGGTTCTCCATATGCATTTGGCAAGCTTGGTAAGATGACAAAGTGGGCATATGAGATTATAGACCTGTTTGAGGTTATTAAGGGAAGTTTCAAGAAGATACAAATTATTAATAAAAGGTAATGATTTATCCAAACACAAATTTCATTAATATTCATATTTTTCAGTGTTTATCAAAGGAATAAAATTAAATACTATTTAGAAGTAAGTTACAAACCTACAAGGTCAAATTTAGAACTTCTAAAGCATGAGCTAGATGTCATAAAGGGTAATGGATGTTTGATGAAACCTAGGAAAGGAAAAATAAATATAAAATAGGTTAAAATTCATGATGAGAAATGGAAAAATTAATGATGAAAAAATAATGCCATGTGTCAAACGTCAACTTGTAATTTATATTCAATAAGTAAACTTGTAAATATTTGTTCAAGAACTATGCCACCTCTCAAGAAGTAATTAACAAACCAAGGAAAGAAATGTTGATAAATAATGATGTGAATATTATTTAACTTATCTTAGAAATTTTAAATAACCCTATGATTATTTTAAATCCATTATTAGTTTTATGCATGTTCTTTCTCTCTTTCCTCTCTCATTTCTCCTATATGTACTGCCTTGAATGGTATTGTATCCACCCTAAATCTAAGTATTATGAATACCTATTAAAAAAAACTTTTAATTTTCCTCTAAAGTTAATATATTTTGATTTATAGCCTTATAAATGTTATAATTAGTGTATATCAATGATATTTTGATGAACATTAGTTATAGTTTCTACAATTTCCTCTCATTTATCCTATCTTCTTACCTCTTTGCATGTTGTTCGTCATCTCAGTATGTAATATGAAGTGTGTTACATGGTATTATAATGTATAAGTGTGTAAAATTTTCACTAGTGTCACTTAGGAGACCTCTTTATCATCCCTCTTGGTTAGTGTCTTGACCATAACCTCCATATTGAAACATTGATGTTTGAAGACTCATATTGAGTCGTGTAATTATATATAGTCATAATTCATGATCTTATTGCAATATAGGTAAATAGAGGAGATTAAGTTTGGTGCATCACCTCCCATTTACTTATTTCTAGTTGTCTCTCTCCTTTTTCCATTCAAAAATGGGTTTATTAGTAGTTCTAGGTGATAGATCAAGGGGCCTAACCCTAATATAGAGATTCACTTTAACAACTAGACCACCCACAGACTATAGGTATCTTCATGCTATCATATAAGTAATAAGTATTGAACAACCTTTTTAAGCGTGTAAAATTATATTTATAATAATTCTAAAATGCTTGGTGGGATAAGTTATCCTCTATTAAGGGATTTTTACTGTTTTCCTTTAATACATCATCCTTTGGAGGCATGACCTCAAGCATCAATGGTAAATATAAGTGAAACACAACTAGTTTAATCATCCTAAGTTATTAAAAGATACCAATTGGTATGTATTCTCAATATTCATTTATTCAAAATGATTTATACCTTCATATCCTTCATATTAGGCTAATAATGTTCATGGATTCACCCAAAGTAGCACTCAACCAATAACATATCAACTTTATTGTGATTTGTGTCCCCCACATACCCCAACTTAGCCTCTTTAGAAAGTTTCTTATCCCTATAGTTAGCCTTGCCAAAACTATATTTCCATTAGTCATTATAATCACATTCTTACTCAATCCTTGTGAAGACTTGAACAACTCCTATTAGATGATGAAAGGCTATTGAAAGAGTTTAATAGAGAAGAGGAGCTTAGTCCAATTGTCCCTATCCATATCATTCAAATTTTGAGGGACTTACCATAGTTAGTTAAGAGTGAGTGGGTATCTATTGAGAGAGAGAATTAGCAAATATTAAGCAATGACATGATAAAGATAAGAAGCTTAATTTAGTTTATGGAGAATAGGTTAGTTGTCTAGGAGAGGAAAAAATTCAATATAATTGGCCTTATGTGCCCTCTCTTACCACAAATTAGTCTTTTTTTGCTCCTAACATGGCCCAAGTTTCAACATACCATCAATAAAAGCCTATAAATATATATATGCAAGCTCCACCCATTTTTCCTCAAGAGCCTCAAACTATTCCATAATGGAGACCTTCTTAGACCATGACCCATGATTACATCATGCCAAATATTGAGAAAGAACCTTCTCCCATACCAATCCAAAATAAAAAAGGGTAGAAATTACTAAAATTCAAACCAAGAGAGTTTCTAAGTCTCTCAAGTCCTTCACCCACCCCTAAAATTGGATTTATCCATGAATATTAAAGTACATTAGAGTTTGATAAAATTATTGTAGAGTGCAAAGAGAAGATATGAGCATACCTAAAACAACTTCCTTTTTTCCCTCTCCAATAATATTTGAATGGATCTACTACCCCCAAAATCCCAAGTTGGAAATACAACCTCTCAATATTCAAAAAAACTAATTAGCTCTCTTACCCTCCCACCATATCCCCTTTGGAGAGAGAACCTATTGCATGGAAGGTAAGTGAAGAAATTTCAATTGAGAAAGAGAGTGTCTCAAGTGAGTATGGTGAAGAGATTACCACTAGAATTCCTCTTCATCAAGGATAATAAGAATCAAATTTGGGATAAGGAAAACATGATTAATTAAGATTTTATTCAATAAATGAACTCCCATGCTTCATGGAAGAAGAAGAAAATTAGATAGAAAAATATGAAGAAGATATAATTGAGTTCAAAATCACTACTTCACTAGGGGATAGTCTTGAAAGTAAATCAAATGAACTCATGATTTAATCTAGAAAGACTCTTAATTAATTTTATGACACTTGGAAAAAATTGTACCATGTTTTAATTGAAGAGATTTAAAATCTTGGCATGTAAATGTTATATTATATACTTCAAAATAATCAATATGAGATCTCAACTGAAGTTTTGATGGATCTTAGAGAAGAGGAAATGCTTAAAGAAACTAGTGAGCATAATGAATATGTTCTAGAGGACTGTGAGATTCTTAGCAAACTAACATTTCTTGAAATTCATCAATAAGAGGTTAAATTTTATGTTTCAATAAACTTAGGAGTTGATATTCCCCAAGGTGAGCAACATGGAGGTTTGAAATAAGTTATAACAACTCCTAGTGAGAAATAAGTACACTTTAATATATTAAATTTTTAGTTCTATCATGGTTACATTGAGGAGTTTGAAACATTGGATAGGTATTCTATACCTAAAGGGAAAGATAAAAATGATATTGAAATTGACATCCCTTAAAGTGATCAAGAATGAGTTATCCTTTGGGAAGAGTTAGAATTTGCTTGTTTAAGCTTAGATAGTAGACCTATAGCTCATGAAGAGATTGTTAAAATTAATATCAATGGTGGATAACATGCTTAGGTAGTTGAAAATACAATTGGCATATCCCAATATGTCATTTAAAACTAAGAGGATGATCCTAATGAGTCATAAATGACTAAGGTTATTGTTGCCCTTATGAATTAGAGTGTGTTCACATTAGAGGTTTTTCTCATTGATTAAGAGTAACATAAGGTAAGATTTGAACTATATAAAGAGTTTATATTCATAGGAGACATGTTTTTTTCTATTGATCCACTTTAAAAAAATCCAAAGACATTGGAAGACAAGAAAAGAGTTCATAGATCAAGAGTAATGTCCCAAAAGTAACTTGATTTTTATCAACCCTATTAACGTCATTAAGGGGATCTCATAAGTTTTCATTTTGATCTAAGTGTATTATACCTTTAAGGCTAGTTTTACATAACAATTACTTCTATTTTATCTTCCCTAAGTGCTTCTTAACATAGTGTGTGTCTTGGTTTCTCTAGTTGTTTTATTGTGTGTGTTGAGGGAATTATCAGTTGGCTTACTTTTTCTCAAATATTTAAATAATTATTAAATCCAATTTAGGTTTTTGTATGTAAAGTGACCCCATAGCCTAATGTATGTAATAAGGATATTGTTCTAAAGTACATATCAATCATACACCCCTTAAAGGTTTCCAAAAAATGTTAGCGACATTAGCTACCATAAGTCATTATATTTAAAAACTTATTAATTAGGATTTGTTATACTTTTTTTATAGCCTTTTGGGGGTATTTAATTTATGTCATAACTTGTTTTATGGTGGTGTCTTGTAATGGTGTATTACGGTATTCTGAGATCATTATGTAAGGTATAGTTAAATATTTTGTCAAAAAACTTAGTCTTGTCATCAAGTCACCCATTATGGTCACATCCAAATAATTTAACAAATATTAAGGTAAATTTTGATAAATTAAGGTAAAGATGGTTTATGGTCTTATTCTTGTTTCAAGCCATTCCTTATGCAAGTCTTCATTGTCAAGAGTCATAAAGGTATAAGTTAGTCCAAATTTAATTTTATGGGATGGATAGGTCATTATTCAAGGAATTAAATGTGGTATTAGGTCTTTTAGTTCTAAAATTCAAATGTTATAACACTTCAAAGATCATTTCACATTTTACCAATGTACCACAAGGCTTTCCAAGTTAATTCAAGGTCAAAATTGGTAATTTTTATGTGTAAGAGACATTTTTAAAACATATATAAAGGTATTAAATGTGGGAGGTGGAGATAAATGGTTAGATAATGTTATATTTGGAATATATAACACATGTTTTAGATATCCTTCTTTCCCAAGGGCCAGTTTCAAGAGGATTCACAAACTTGAGAAGTAAATAAGAGTTCATTGTAATAGGTTAAGAGTATGTTAAGTGTATTATTATCTTCCATAGTTTAAATCCATGCTTGGGATGATATTATAAGACCAAAATAGGACAAAATACTTTCCATTTCTCCATTTGATAACTTAGAAAGGTAGAAAGTGAGTTTGTGATGAATGGTTCATGGAGGAGAAAGAGTTTCCAGACCAAAAATCCTATGGATGGTAATCTAAACCCATGAACTTATAACTCATATTAATATTATATATATATATATAGGTCCATATATTTAATAATCATTCTTAAGAACTTAAGTTTCCCTAAAACCCCTTAAAAACCCCAACATCTTAGTTTTAAGGAATTTAGCTACATTTTTTATCTTCTTGATGCAAATGGAAGGTGGTAATATTTATTTAAGGGTCTAATGAGACCTTATACATCATCTCTAAGCAATATATAATAATTATCAAGTACCATGTGAGATAAAATTCCTATAAAGTGGAGAAATTACACATGTTACAAGTCTAAAAAGGTGCTTTTAGGAGGTTTAAGTGACTGTAAGATAGATAGGGGTATACACAGGTATGTATGTCTATGTGTGTGTGTGTGTATATATATATATATATAATAAGGTATTTATACCTCATAAAACTTAATATATTCTCATTTCTCTTTTCATAGGTGTCATTGTTCTCAATTTCTCAGTTGTTTCAAGTCTAAAAGTGTCTCTTTATGTGGTTTTATTGATTAATCGTGACCAAAAAATGATTATAATGGTTATAGGGGATCATAAATTAAATAATTAAAAAATAAATATGTTTTTATATCTTATATATATGAATAAAATGCCAAAACATAGACCTATAGTCATGTAGAAATGAGAAAATGCAAGGTGAGACAACACTAAAAAGGCCATAACTTGAGTTTTAGAGCTCAAAATATCATGAAATTTTATATAATGGTTTGGATAAATATTTAAACAAAATTAAAAGTGTTTTTTCTTATATACATTTTAATATGATATATAAAAATCTAAAACATTGATCTATACTATGAAGTAAATCAAGGTTTTCTTGAGAGTTTGCTCATGGATAAAGTGTGAGTTGGGTTTTTTTATAAATTTTAATTCCCCCAAAGAAAATTATATGGTTTATAAATATTATTTATACTTTAATAAATTACCATACACCTTATAAATAGATATAATGTGCCCAAGTCACTTCAAAACACCTTTCTAACACATATATGGTAACAAACAGGCACTTTTGAAAGATTTATTTTTGATAGTTTGATGAGGTATTTATGAGATTTTTAAAATCATAAAAGTATTAAATATTTTTTAATTTATAATTATCATAATTATAAGGTTATGTTAGGTCTAAAACTCAATTTTGATCCCCTAAGCCAATTCAGGGATTCTTAAGGCTTAAAAAGACTAAATTGGGCATTTTGGGGAGTTTCAGGTGAAGTAGAGAGATAAGAAATTTCATGGAAGTATATGAAAAGATTAAAATTATGTTTAAATAATATTTAATCATGTTATATACACAAATCATGTGAGTTCACCAAGTTTTAGGTTCTCACTATGAATTTAGCAAACTTGGCTAAATGACAAAGTAGGAATATGATATTGCATACCTATTTGAGGTTACCGAGGGAAATTTCAAGACAATAATGGTGAGTCATATAATTTAATGATGAATCTAAATAAATATTTCATAAATATTCATATTTTTTGGTGTTGATCAAAGGAATCAGATCAAGGACTATTTAGAAGTAAGTTATAAATTTACAACGTCAGATTTAGAACTTCTCAAGCATGAGGTAGATGTCACACAGTGTAAATGGATTTGGATTAAATATATTATAATATTAATTAATATAAAATAATTTAAAATACATTATGAAACATGGAGATATCAATGATGTAAGAAGAAGGCCATGTATCAAGCTTTAACTTGTAACTACTCTTCAAGAAGTAAACTTGTAACTATTTATTCAAGAACTAGGAAACCTCTCATGATGTCATTATAAAACCAAGGAAAAACATGTTGAGAAATAATGATATCTATATTATCCAACCTATCTTATAAATTTTAACTAACCCTATGATTGTGTGAAATCCATCATTATTTTTATCTATGTCCCTTGTCTCTCTCTTTTATTTCTCATATATGTACTACTTTGAATGACATTGTATCCATCCTCAATCTGATTATGGTAAAGCCCTACTAAAAAAACACACTTTTTCTTTGCCTCTAAAGTGAATATATGTTGATTTCTATCATTCTCAATATTACAACTAGTGTATGTCTATGGTATTTTAATGAATGATAGTGATAGTTTCTATAACTTACTCTCATTTGTCCTATCTTATTACCTATTTGATGTTTATTAGTCATATGAAGCATGTTACATGGTATTAAAATGGCTAAGTGTGGAAAATTTTCAATATTTCCACTTAATATTCCTCTTTATCATCCCTCTTGGTTAGTGTCCTAACCATAACCTCCATATTGAAGCACTGATGTTTGAAGATGCATATTGAGTTATGTAATTAGATTAAATCATAGTTCATGATCTTAGTTTAGTGTAGGCAAGTGAAGGAGACTATGTTTGGTGCATAACATCTCATTTACTTATTTTTATTTATCTCTCTCCCTTTTCCTTGAAATCAATGGGTTTAGTAGTAGTTCTAGGTGATACATCAAGGGAGCTATCCCTAATATATATATTCACCTCAACAATTAGGACACATAAAACCTACAGGTATCTTCATGTTATAATTTAAGTAATAAGGATTAAAAAACCTTATTAAGGTTGAAAATTTAGATTGATAATAATAAATTTAGGGTGTAAGGGATGAGAGACATAATTTGATTATTACTGAGCTACCCATGGTCTCCACCCAGTTTGATAAGAAGATTAATCTCAACACAAAATAAAAGATAGAGTTAAAATAAATAGAAAATTTATTCCATTTATTAAATAAACCTAAGGGGAACTGAAAATATCTCACAAAGTATACCAATGACTTTTATTATTTTGTGGATACTATGGGTGATGAAAGAATATAAATAATTTAGTGTATATTATATAAGAGAGAGATTGAATAGAAAAGAACAAAAACATAATCATAGATCAAATGAACTCATGATATGAGGATTAAGTGGTAAAACCTCTAAAGGAGGTAAAAAATTTGATAATGGTTAACATATAATATTTGATAAATAATAATCCTAAATAAAAATTCTTCTACCTTCTCACTTATTTACAAAATGTCCTTCACAAAACTCTTTGATCACCTAAGATATTTTCAATACATCTGCTATGCCCCTAACCAATCAAATGTATGAGGATAGTATTAGCTGACTTGTGGCTTAATTATCCCTATTTTACATTATATTACATTTATCTATGCTTTATTTTGATTAGTAGGTCAGCCTATGGAGTAACCATGGCCTAGATAGACTATATATAGGAGGTAGTGGGTAATCATTTATCATCATATTGTGAATTCTGCTCTTATTGAAGCTTGTGGAGGTTTCCCCCTTGAAGTGGCTTATCTAAAAATATATATTTGTATATATTTTAGTCATATTTGGATATAATTCTTCTATTATACTTAATTCTTCAAGTAATTTCATTACAAGTGGTATCAGAGCTGCGATTTGGGCAATCTTCTGGGTGAAACACTAAATTTTTAAATTTTGTGATATATAAAAAAATGTTGTTAATTTCTCTAAAAATTTTTTACTTGAGGTGAGAAATAATAAATTTAAGATTCATTTAAAATTTTAACTCATTTGGATCTATTTTACAAAATTTATCGCTCTTTTATGGTTTTTCATAAAATTACTCTATAGTGCACAATTAAAAGAATTTTTCTGAGTTATTTACATTTATGGAAAGCTTATAAAAATTTGGATACGGTATGTTCTTTTTATATTTTGATTTGAGGCTGACATAATTCCAAAATCACTTGGTTAAAGTTGGGTCAAAAGTGCCAATAAGGGTCGACATCGTAAAACCCTTTTATGGCAGGTCCACAAACTTAGGGCCAAGGGAAGGGTGCTGAAACTCCAGGTAAAAATACTAAAAAGGAAGATATGGAGTCATAAGGTGGATTTACTAGACCCTTTATACTAGGGTTTTCTGACATAGATCGCAAAGTGAGCCAGCTTGACTATGGTATGAAAGGCATTCAGAGTGAGGTGCAAGACATACAATCTAATATGTAATCCATACAAGATAGTTTGGGAGATATCATGATGGATTTGAACATTAATCAGTCAAATCATCAAGCTAACTCTATTTCACAAATCCAACAGGGTGATTCTCCTAACTAGTCTACTTCAAATCTAACTCCATGGCCATAGAGGAACCTATTACCAAAGGTGGATATGCGCAAATTTGATGGAAAATATCCACTTAATTGGCTCAACCAAATGGAGAGTTTTTTTTGACCTACATCAGATTCCAAGTGGATAGAAGGTTACCATGGCATCCCTGTATCTTGAACCTAATCAATTCATTTGGTATCGATGGTTATGTGCTCAAAAGAAAAAAGATGACTCTCAATGTCACTTGGTCAGTTTTTATAGAGGAGCTACAATTACACTATGGAAATAGTGTGATAGAGAATTACTTCAGCCAACTGGCAAAATTGTGATAAACTCTCTCTGTTAAGGATTATATTCATCATTTTTAGAACCTATCCTTACATGTGGAGACAATTTTTGAGGCAAACTTGAATGACCTATTTTTGGGTGGACTCAAGGACCACATTCAACATGAGGTATGCATGTTTAATCCACTTACTATTTTTGATTCTATTATCCTAGCACGTAGATCTGAGGAAAAATTCATAGCCAACAAGAAGCAGCCATTCACTCACTTTAAAGATCGAAGCATATCGTCACCAACATTTCCTCCACCTACTAGATTAACCCTCAACAAATTGAAGAGAAGCATGCAAAAGGATTATGTTTTGGTTGTGATAGCAAGTGGAGTAAAGGACATAGATGTGTTGAGAAGGATTTATTCTACATTGAGGGACTAAACAAAGATGAAGAAGCAGATGATGTCTTTAATGATGATGAGGAAGATATAGAGGAGGTACCTAAAGATTCCCAACCTACAATCTCTTGTCATGCACTTTTAGGTATTAACACTCCACAAACTCTTAAGGTGGTGGGTTTCCTCAAGAAACAGAAGGTGACAGTGTTGATTGATTCAAGGAGCACACATAAATTTATAAACCATAAGTTGGCCACTTGATTGAACTATTTCATCTACCCAGCACCAGAATTTTAGGTCATGATTGTAGATGGTGGCACAATTAATTGTTCAAGCAAATGCCATAGTATTAAGCTTACTATGGGTGGGTACAATCTTGACTCTCCTATGTTTTCTATTTCCATGGGTAACACAGACATTGTTTTGGGAGTCCAATGGCTCACAACCTTAGGTACCATTGAGATGAACTTACAAGAACTATTCATGCACTTTCATTCTAAAGGTAAGAAAATTGAACTACATGGATTACATGCAAAATCTCCATAATTGATTAGTTCACATTAGATGACCAAGATGCTAAAAAAGGGGGTAGAGGGAATTATTGCATTATTATGGTCAATAGAAGTTCAACCCACACAGGTATCTACACATCTTGATCTACAAATAATTTTTTAAGACCACTCATCTATTTTTGGGGCCAGGCCAAAAGGACTACCAAAAAAAAGAGAACATGATCATGCCATTCAACTAATTCCATGTAGTCAACCACCAAATATCAAACCATATAGATATCCATATGCACAAAAGAGTGAAATTGAAAAGATGGTCCATGAGATGCTGGAGGTAGGGACCATCAAGCATAGTCAAAGTGCATATTCATCACCAGTGGTCATGGTGCAGAAGAAGGATGACACATGAAGGATGTGTCCAGATTATAGGGAACTCAACAAGTACACCATCAAAGATAAGTTTCCTATTCCAATAATTGATGATTTACTTGATGAGTTGCATGGTGTTAATTATTTCACAAAATTGGATCTTTGCTCGAGGTACCATCAAATTAGAATCAAGGATGAAGATGTTCATAAAACTACTTTTAGAACACAGGAGGGCCATTATGAGTTTTTGATAATGCTCTTTGGTCTTAAAAATGCACCATCTACTTTTTAGAGCTTGATGAACACTATTTTTAGGCATTTTTTAAGGAAGTTTGTTCTAGTTTTCTTTGATGACATATTGATTTATAGTCAGACATGGGAAGCACATTTGCAACATGTGAAATAGGTATTGATAGTTTTGGAGAAGCACCAACTTTATGCGAAGCCATCTAAATGTGCTTTTGGAGTACAGGAGGTAGAGTACCTCAGTCACATTTTTTCCCATGAAGGGGTCAAAGTTGATCCCCAGAAGATTAAAGTAATAATGGAATGGCCCATGCCAAAAACTCTCAAAAACCTTCGAGGGTTCCTTGGACTAACAGGTTACTATAAAAGATTTGTGAAAGGTTATGGTAGCATAGTAGCTCCACTCACTGCATTGCTAAAGAAGGATGATTTCCATTGGAATGATGATGCCACCAAAGCATTTGAGAAACTATAAGTAACTATGTGCACCACTCTAGTTTTGGCTACTCCAAACTTCTCACAAACATTCACTGTTGAATGTGATGCTTCTAGGTTTGGATTGGGGGCAGTACTAATGTAGGAAAGAAGACCGATTGCATTTGAAAGTCATCAATTCAAAGGTAAGAATCTACAAAAACTTTTCTATGAGAAAGAAATGATGGCTATTCTTCATGTAGTTAAACGATGGAGACCTTATTTGATGGGTAGACACTTTAAGGTGAAAATGGATCATGATAGTCTCAAATACTTTTTGGAGCAAAGATTATCATCTAAGGAACAAAAAAATGGGTAACCAAAATGTTGGGTTATGATTTTTAAATAATCTACAAGAAGGGTAAATATAATGTAGTAGCAGATGCACTATCTAGATGGGATGAATCCACAGAAGCATTACTTTATGCAATGTCCATTTTGCAAGTAGATTGGGTGGATGAAGCTAGGTTAGAATGGGATCAAGACAAGGATACATAGGTTCTAATTCAAAATCTCCAAAAAGTTAATTTATCCTCTGGAAAATTTGAATGGAAAGGTAATGTCCTATGGTATAAGGGTAGGTTATACATGTGCAAAAATTTAGAGCTTAAGCATAAGATTCTTGCAGAGTTACATGCATCTCCAATTGGGGGACACTCAGGGTTCTTGAAAACTTATCATAGAATTAAGAAAGAATTATTTTGGGAAGGACTCAAGGGAGATGTACAAAATTTTGTGGAATAATGCTTGATATGCCAATAGAATAAAGGTGCAATAGTTCAGAGCCCAAGTTTGTTACAACCATTAGCAATTCCTAGTCAAAGGTGGGAAGAGGTTTCCATGGATTTCATCACTGGGTTTCCTTTTTTTGAAGGTAATAATGTTATTTTGGTCATTTTTGATAGGCTTACAAAATATGCCCATTTTTTTGCTCTCTCACACCCATTTTCAGAAAGTACAGTAACAACTATTTTTATGGAAGCAGTTCTCAAATTACATGGAACCCCAAAAATAATTTGAAGTGATCGTGATCCTATTTTCACTAGTAATTTCTAGACTAAACTATTTTCTTGTTTGGGTACTCAGATAGCTCATAGCTCACCTTACCACCCCCAATCTGATGGACAAACTGAAGTGGTTAACAAATGTTTAGAGGGGTATCTCTATTGTTTTGTATCAAATAAACAAGAACATTGGGTTAAATGGCTACCACTTGCAGAATGGTAGTATAACACATCTTTCCATACCTCTTCTAAAATGTATCCATTTCTAGAACTATATGGTTACCATCCACCTTCCATCACTTCTTCATTAAAGGTGCACACCAAGGTTCAAGATGTGGAAGAGCACATTCAACATTAACAAGAGGTTTTGGCTAGTTTGAGAGAGAATTTGGCCTTGGCACAAAATAGGATGAAGCAACAAGCAGATCAACACTGTAGTGAGCAAAATTTTGAGGTGGGTGACTGGGTATTTGTTTGTTTTCAGCCTTACAATTAGATGTCCTTGAAGAAATAGAAAAAGGACAACAAACTTGCTCCTAAGTATTATGGCCCTTATCAAGTTCTACAAAAAATTAGAAGTGTGGCTTACAAGCTCAAGTTACCTCATTCATCTCACATAGACCCAGTATTTCATGTTTCTTGTCTGAAGAAGGTCATTAGATAGAGATTTTCCACCCAGATAGAACTCCCAGAGAACTAGAGAGACTAGGGAATATTTGATCAAGTGGAAAAACCAAAGCAGTGAAGATGCAACTTGGGAAGGTGATGATTTTCTGCAACAACATCCAGAGTTGTTCAATGTTGAGGACAACGTTGGTTTGAAGGGGAAGGGCATGCTACACCCCTAACCTATCACATGTATGAGGATAGTATTAGCTAACTTGTGGCTTACTTATCCCTCTTTGACATTATATTACATTTATCTATGCTTTCTTTTGATTAGTAGGTCAGCCTATGGAGTAACCATGGCCTAGATAAACTATATATAGGAGGTAGTGGGTAATCATTTATCATCATATTGTGAATTTTGCTCTTATTGAAGCTTGTGGAGGTTGCCCCCTCGAAGTGGCTTATCTACTATCATATATTTGGTTATATTTTAGTCATATTTGGATATAATTCTGCTGTTATACTTAATTCTTGAAGTAATTTCATTACAACATCAAGAGTTACATATATAATTTTATAATAAGGGTAAATAATATTTATAATATTCATGAGGGGAGGTGACCATTGTAACCAATAATCTGATCTTTTCCATGATAAACATTTAATTACATTGATAATTTTTAAACAAATATATTTTCATGAGGTTTTTACCTTGTGTTAATAAATAATAAATTATTATCATTTATTTAAACATTAAGGTAAGTTAACGGTGAATAAAACACCACTTAGTCATTAACTTCTCTAATACTCCCCCTTAATGCTAAGTGGGGACAACTATCATAATCACTTTAAAAAGGAATTATATTACGTACATATTTGAAGTATTTAAAAACCTTCGTCATGCTAAAAATCACCTTTTAAGACAAAAAAATTATAATCCATAAAATACTCAAAATTAATTTTAGGATAGCATGATCATGAGACTGCATCTCATAGTTTCTCATGAATAATCAACCAAGCACATTTAGAGCCTTTTACAACATAATGTACTCCATTAAAAAGTATGATTTTAATATATTGGGGTAAAAACTTAAAATTTTAACTTAAAATTTAATCAAATCATATAACTTCAAAAAGATGCTTAAAATGCTTTAAAATAAGAAATATAGAGAAAGACAATAAACACATGGCCATTAGGATGTGATTTAAGTGGTTTGGGAATATTGGAGTCTTATTTCTAATTTAGTTAAGGGTTTGAGATAGTAAATCAATAAACAATATATCACAATAAATAGAGTACTGATTTGTATAATCTATTTGACCTTCATAGCTTTCTAAAAATAATAATGAAATAGGATAAATATAATTTATCTTAAAAATGGGTTGATACAACTAAAAAAAAAAGCTAGTACTCACTGTGTAATACTAGGACATTATCACAAATCAGGATCTAGCTTTTGTTTAGTGAAAGGTTAGGATCACCAAAAACATGACATTTTGAGGTCTAGTGCTATAGTCCAGGTCCTATTACTATTGTTTAAAATGGTCATAAAGATCTGATTTTTGTTGGGTTTTGTCCACTATCCTTGTATTGGTCTGCCTATGAAATTTCAAGTTTTGACTATTGATGAAACTCATTGTAAAGATGATTTAATATCCAACCCTAGATCTTACATTTCCTTGAACTTGAATGAAAATTTTGATAAAAAGGGGGGAGTTAGTGTGTGTAAGATACACTAAAAATATATCCAAACCCCTTATGTGGGTATCCTACCTACATACTAATACTCTAAAGAGGGATTAAGCCATATATTGTTCTCCCACTTAATGTGCTTTGTGAAATAGTATAATGAAGATGAAAAAATGCTAAATTGGGTGTGCTCGAGGTGGATAGGGACTTGTGTGAGGGTTTGAATATGTTGATAGCTATATTGGATGGTTGTATGTAGAGAATAGGGAACTTTTCATTAGTATTTTTATTTATATTCTATGCTTTTCTTTATGATAATTTCTATCCCCATTTAAATGAAATTTGAATGTGTTTTTATAGAGACTATTAGTCATGGGTTAGATGCATTCATGATATGCTGACACAATGAGGAAGAGGAATAGAGAGAAAATGGTCACCTAGGATTAAAATGTGATTGGACAAGAGTGCTATAAATGGGACACCCTAGGGTCCAGTGCTATAATCCAACCTAGGTGCTATTATCTTATAGGTATAGGGCCTAGAGGGATGGAATAAGCATGGAAAATGGAGCCTAGTTGAGATGGAATGAGGTTATATAAGTCTATGGATGGCTAGGAATCAATGAAAAGGTTGATATAAGGGTCATGAGAGCATGTAAGAGGGACCTATGGGTTAGGTATCACAAGCCAAAATCAAGCTACAAATTTTGACATTTTATATGACTACATTTATCGCCCCCCCTTATTATAGTGATGCAACAAAGAGAAATACTAGGATAAAGGAGAAGTAGAAAGCATACCTAAAATTACCTTCAAGGGTGAAGCCCATGAAGCTATGTAATGTTGGGTGTGTATAGATAGAACATGTCATGAAGTGAAAATATGAAAAAGAAAATTAGGAGTAGATCAATTCTTACTGGATACATTATATTTAAAATTAGAATGTAGAAAGCTAGGTAAGAGAGAAAGGAAGAGAAAATAACAAATACACCTCACTAGGTACATGAACCAATACATAAGTTTTTGTAATGCTGAGTGATGTTATATGATGCTAGGTATGTTCTATACTAGAGTTAATATTCCAAATGAAGATAAATCCACAATTCTTTAAGAGTGGCTCAAGAATGCAAACGCTGGTCCTTTGGCTCCATATTTACCCACTAATTAAAACTATGTAATCATGCATGTGTTAATAAATGCTTGTATTATGTTTCAAATCCCTCTAAGTAGGTGACTCAATAAGACAAAGGAAAGCTAGTCTTTTGGATCCATCATTTCCATGTAAAGTGAAGTTATAAACTGATATCAGTATGAATTTGTACCTTATGAGATGGATCCTAAATCCCATGAATGTTTTATAATCTAAAAATGTGGCATGGATATCTAAGTGTTTACTATAAACTAGGACAATAGTTAGCCATCTCTAGAAGAAGGAGATTAGGCTTATATGAAATCCACTCTAAAATGATGCCAACCACCTATAAATGGAATAAGGTACACAACTATTGAGAATGCCTGCGTAATATACTAAACTTAGAAAGAAAAGAAATCAAATGTGCCATGCACATTACCCCCAATCATTGGTGTTTGTAACATGGATTTTTATCCCTACTACTTAATCTAAAACTAGAAGCAAAATCCATCATGTTGTGTATGATACCCCCTATATATGGATTCTCTAAGGAAAACTATACTAAAACTACTCAATCTAGATTGATCTATATCTAACAAAACTATATCTAAACTAAATTTTCTACCTACTTTTGAAAAATATGGGTTTTTTGCTATTTGGATAGGAGTGATGGAAAAACCACACCCTACTATCTAGTTATATTGTCTATGTCTGAAACTATTATTCTTTGCTAATTATAAAAGCTAATATGGAATCATCACTATTTTTTTGGTTTATTTTACCTAGTTTGACATCTAATTGTTGTTCAGAGTGTTTTGAAAACTAATTTTTTAACCGGTAAGAGCTTTGATCTATGTGACAAAATCCATGTTTGTTTCCCCCTCTTCTGATGGTAGGAATGAAGACCCTACAATGACTACCCTCAGAATAAAGATCCCTATAAGTGTGTTATGCTATAAAATACATTATATAATAATGATAAGATATCTCAATAGATAACATGGTTTGTATTGAATATTATTAAATCAAATAAGGGTATGTCTAGATAGATATAATAATGTAATAACATGTGTAATATACTAAACTATAACTAAAAAAGTTAGTTGTTAATTGTTATTTATCAAGGAGGGATGAAGCATGATGTCCATCATGGCATCCAAGAAATCAAGATAATGCATGATGTGGATTAGGGAAATGAAAATAGTTGAGAAAAAATAAGCAAAAAAGCATGCAAGGTAAGAAGAAAGAAGCATACAAGATTGGCCAATGGGTCAAGTAAATAAGGGACATGGGCACATGTCACTCAAAATAGAAATCAAGCTTACAAGGTATGTTTAAATTCCACATACACATATAATTGAAATAAGCAAGGTTGGCATAACGGCCATAATCACATAGAAGAGTGAAAGAAAAAGACATTGGAAAATTTCCTAAGGCACATAAAATAATAGAAGAAAATGATATTGGAAAATGTCCTAAGGTACATACTAGAGACAAAATAGGAACTGAGAAATACAATCACATCTAGCTATGCAAAGAAAGAAATGAAGGCATGTAATATGTTGGAAATACAATCACATCTAACTAATCAAATAAAGAAGTGAGAGTATGTAATACATGAAGTACAAGACTAGGTTTATGCTAAAAAATAAATAAGTGATATATACTAGTGAGTGTTGATAGAGTAATCTATGTAATCTGGTAAGTAATGTTCATCAACATGATGACTAGAGTGTGTGTTGTATAAATGACATAACCTGAATGGTGTAATCATGTAGTATATGCCCCTAGTGGGTAAATATAGTGATGTATGTATCAAATGTATAAGTAGGATGCCCCCTTAATGGGTGGAGTGAAACAATCAAGGATCTATATGTCACTACACACACTTAAAGAAGATCAAGTGAAGCATGGTAATCTAGAAAAATCAACAAACAATATCATATAACAACAATTTTAAGTCTATCATGGAAGTAGAAATGTAAAGCATTAATAATGCATACAATTGATATGTTTTTGTATTTTTGAATTATTTAAATGTTTTTATATTTTGAAATGTTATATTGTTTTTGGTATTTTGACATATTTGAATGTTTTTGGACTTTTGATATAAACTATGTATAGTCAAGTATTTGGAGAAATATATAAGTAATTGAAAATAAGTTATATATAAGTAATAAAAAAGAAACTATGTACAAGTAAGTTGAGAAATTAATGATACTAACTAATGAGTCTCATGAGATCCTCCCTATCATGGTGTATTATATCAAACAAAGGAATCATGCATGATTATGAAATAGGAAATATCTATGAGTATGACTCTAAATATTTTTATTTATTGTTGATATTTTGGAAATCAAAATAACCTATATTGGTCCACTCATGATTATCATCTTGATTTTGAACCAATGGAATGATATTTTTGACTTTTGTTGTGTATGGATATTTTACTTTGATGAACTATGTCTATGAATGATTTACCTTAGGATGTTCAATAAATCCCAAATATTGGTGACAAACATTATCAACTACTAGAAAACGAGTAGTGATGCCTTGAGCAGGCTTGCCTAATGCTTGACCTTGATAATTAAATTATTGTAGATATTTTTTATGAAACCCAAATTTGTTTGACAGTTGAGCCTCATTTTGGAGATGTAGATTTGTATCTTTTTCATGTTTTACCTGTGCTTGTGGTACTATTTATTTCTTTGATTTTTATTTTTGATCCTTTTCTTATTCTGAGTTATGCTTTGGTAACCATATTTTTACTGTTTCTAAATTTGACCCTTTATGAATGTGTTTCAATGTCACTATGGATTTCATGAATTATTTAGTTTGTATAGGGTCCTCATTATCAATAATTTGTTTTATATGTTTTTTAAATGCCAAACATGAATCTTTGTGATGCCCATGCATTCTCTGATATGCATAATATTATCTGGATCTTCTCACTAGATGTAGAGGAGGTAGTCTGATCAACTTAGATTTAATAAGTTCCCTTACTACCTCACTTGAGTTATTATTTTATAATTGAATGATTTTTGAATAACTGGTTGTAGATTTACTTTGTTGTGGTTTCTTGTTTTGATATGTAACATTGCTTACAACCAATTGACTAGGTGAAGGTGCATATACATGATTGACACTAGGGTGCATTTGAGGCTTTTATATTATAATCTAATTTAACAATGTTGTTATCTTTTCATGTAATAGTTGATTCTATATTTGTAAATCTGAAATTAACTTGTTCATATTAGTGATTTGATCCCTTAGAGTCTCACAAATGAAAACTTTAGTTGCTTTTCATGTAACATGTAAGCACATACATTGAAGAGGTTTTGAAAAAGATATAGGCTAAATGTATGCATTAGGAACAATATTATAAGATGCCTTAGATTTTATATAGGTGATATCATGGACCTAGTTAGAAGGGAATAATCTATCACCCTCTCGGGGGAGAGGAGGAGGAGGAAATTATTTCTTAATATGAAATAAATTATCATGTGAAATTGGAATACTATGTGCATCTATGTTATCTTTAAATGAAGTGCATGAATTATTTTTATTTTAAATATGAGAAGTAAGAGTAAGAGATTTATCATTTAGACATTCTTTTATCATTGTTTAAGATGATAGTAGAGTTAAGAACATGAGATTGATAATTTGAACTATGCATTAGAAATTTGATTCTAGTTCATTTATATTGTTATAATTTGAACATAGATGTAGTAAAATATTTATATGCATCTAGTTATAAACCATGTATGTGGGATGAAATGCATTCAATTATAGTTATAATTTTTATAAAAATATGTTTATAAAGATAATTCCACATGAGATATAGCAAGCAAGGGATTGAGAGCATGAATTTGTGCATTAATGCGTAAAGAACTGTGATATGTGAAATGATATTTCTAATATGTTTATCAAGATAAACTTGAAATTTTTTCCATATGAGAGATAGAAAGTAAGTAATGAAACCTTGTATTAAAAACAAGTAAACATTGCTTTGAAGGAGAGGGATCTTACTATGTTTAGCAATAACTTTCTTAATATCATCCCATATTATGAAAAGTAAGCATACTAAAAAAAAATGAAGCTTTTTACTCACATATGGTAAACTTCATCATTCATTTACATGATAGGACTAAGTATGGTCTCCTTATTATTTGAAATAAATGAAATAAATATGTGTAAATAAGTGAGATACATTTTTATTTTTATGTGAAATATGATTTTATATGTAAGGTGATACCTCAAGCAAACAAAGGGACCTATTATATGCAACTAGGGTTTTGAAAAATTATATTTTTAAAATTAATAAGGAATTTTATAATTTAATGTGAATTTTTAATTTAAATATATGGGTAAAAAGTTAGAAAATTATTGATTTAAAGGGACCTAGTATGTGCAACTAGGGTTTGGAAGGAAAATAATTTTTTAAAATTACTATAGAATTTTAAAAATTAAATTGAATTTCTAATTTAAATAGGCAAGTAAAAAATTAGAAAAATGTGATTTAAATGGACCTAGTATGTGCAACTAGGGTTTGGAAGATTTTTTTAAAAAATTACTATAGAATTTTAAAAATTAAATTAATATTTTAATTTAAATAGGAAAGTAAAATATTATAAAAATCAACAAGGAATTTACCCTAGGGTTTCTATGCACAAACAAAGTAAGTCAGGTTTAACAAATCATTTAACAATTTTGGAAATATTGGATTCTTATTCTTAATTTAGTTAAGGGTCTGAGATAATAAATCAATAAATCATATATTACAATAAATAGAGTAATATTTTGTATAATTTATCTGACTTTAATAGTTTTCTATAAATATTAATGAAATAGGAGAAATATAAATTATCTTAAAACTAGGATAATATGGCTAAGATAAAAGCTAGTATTGGCTATGTAGGACTATGACACTATTATAAATCAAGATCTAGCTTTTGTTTAGTGAAAGGATAATAGCATAAAAAATAGGACACTTTAGGGTTTGATACTATAGTCCAAGTCCTACAGCTAATGTCCAAACTAGTCATAGAGATTTGAGTTTTTTGAGTTTTGTTTGCTATCCCTATATTAGTCCTCCTATGAAATTTTAAGTCTTGAATATCGATGAAGCTCCTTATACATATGGATTAATATCCAATCCTAGACCTTTCTTATGCTTAAAATTAAATGAAAACTTTAAAAAAGAGGGGGAAGTTAATGTGTGTATGATGCATTGAATGTGTATTGACACCCCTTATGTGGGAACATTTCCTACATACCAATACTTAGAAGAGGGATCAAGCCTTATGTATTTCTCCCAATTAATGTGCTTTATTTAATAGTGTAATGAATACACAAAAATGCTAAACTGGGTGTGCTTGAGGTGGCTAGGGACTGGTGTGAGGGTTTGGATATACTGATAATTGTATTGGATGGATATATGCAAAGAATAGGGAAATTTATCTTAGTGGTTTTAATTTTATTCTATGCTTTTATTTATGATAATTTCCAACCAC
The DNA here is from genome assembly GCA_037957365.1 of Torreya grandis. Classification (NCBI taxonomy): domain Eukaryota; kingdom Viridiplantae; phylum Streptophyta; class Pinopsida; order Cupressales; family Taxaceae; genus Torreya; species Torreya grandis. Next base: position 704,268 of record JARHVA010002932.1, on the reverse strand, counting down.
CTCTAAATGAACTTTGAATGGGATTTTATAGAGATATGTTAGTCATGGGTTAGATGTATTCACATTAAGCCAACATAATGAGGAAGATGAATCAAGATAAAATGGTCATTTGGGATCAAAATATGATTGGATAAGAGAACTAGAAATGGGACATCCTAGGGTCTAGAGCTATAGTCCAACCTTGTCACTATTTTCCTATAGGTATGGAACCTATGGGGATGGAATAAGCATGGAAAATGGAGCCTAGTTGAGCTAAAATGAGGTTTTGAAAGTCTGTGGATGACTAGGAATTAGGAAAATGGTGGATAGAAGGGTCTTGAAAGCATTCAAGAGGGACCTATGGGTTGGGTATCAAAATCCACAATCAAGCTACCAATTTTGAAATTTTATATGACTACATGATGTGGCATTGTCATGCATAATCCCCTTTAATGGAAACTCTGAGAGACCCAACATTGTATGAAATTGACAAAAATTGGTATCACCATGTGGTTTTATTAATATATCTACTATGTATTCATTTTTAGGATAGAATTACATATCACTATCATCGTTGAGGACTTTCTCTCAAATAAAATGCACATAAACTTCAATATGTTTAGTTCATTGGTGTTGCACTAGATTTTTCACTAGAGTTAGACAACTTAAGTTATCAAAATGAAGGATGGTACTATGAGAAACATATAAATTAAATTATCCCAAAAAATTTCTCAACCACATGGACTATTTATCATCTTACATAACAGTTATATACTCTACTTCAATAGAAGAGATAGAGACAATAGTTTCTTCTTGCTACTCCAAGAGATACACCTGAACTTGTCTTAAACAAATAGCCAAAAACAGATCTATGGTCTATAGTATAATCAACATGGTCAACATCATAATAACCATATAATTTATCATTATCAATTAAAAATAAAATAAACCAATTTTTTGTCCTTTGATATAATGAAGAATATCCTTAGATAATTTCCAATGATCCAAACATGGATCCTACATAAATATAAAAGCATCACCAATAGCATATGAAATATTTAGCATATTAATGGTTGGATAAATAAAACTAATAAGTTGTATATATAAATCAGGGTTAACTTTTTCACATGCAAATTTTTGATCAAATTTAACACCAACTTCAATAAGAGTAGAAGAAGATTTACAATCAAGCATGTTAAACTTAAAAATACAATTATATGTATATTGCGATTATGATACAACAATAAAATATTTATCCTAAAATATATAAATTATTGAAAATTGATGTATAATGCCTAAATCAATCATTTCAAACATTTGACTTAGTTTATCCTTATATTTATTAATTAAACTAGTTAGATCACCAATAATCAAAATATCATCAACATATAAATTAATTAATATTAAATGACCATTTTAAATATAAATAAAGAGATAATTATTAGAGTAGGAATTAGAGAAACCCAATTCTTTGAAAAAATAAGTAATCTTAGAATATCAATCTCAAGGATCTTGTTTTATACCATACAAAGATTTATTTAACTTGCATACAAAATATTCTCTATTAGGGTCACTGAAACCTTTAGGTTTAGTCATGTATATTTTATCTTCTAAATAACCATTTATAAAAACATTTTTAGAATCCATTTTGTGGGGAAACCAAACATTTTGGGCTATCAAATCAAGAAGTAATCTAAAAATAATCATTTTTGGTATAGGAACAAAGGTTTCAACATAGTCAATCCTAGGTTTTTGATTAAATCCATAAGAAACTAATATAGATTTAAACTTATCAATTTTACCTATTGAATTATATTTAATATTATAAAGCTACTTACAATTGAAATTTTTTGCCTTTTTGGTAAAGGAGGAAAAAGATCCGAAGTCTCATTTTTAATTAAGACATTATATTCAGCTTTCATAGCAACATTTCATTTATTATATTGAGTGGCTTCCTCAAATGATTGAGGTTCACATTAATAAATATTCATTAAATTATGATAGTAATGTTGACTTATAGTCAACTTATTAAGGTTATAAACATTATAAGATTGGATTAGTGATTATACCCATTTATGTATTTTATATTGAACATGAAACTTAGGGGGTTCCTCAGACTCTAAGTTCTCCATAATGAGATCAAATTCTTCAACAGAATCAATTTCATCACAAGAATAACATGGGAGCTAGGGTCTTCAATAGAATAATACTAAGGTAGTTCCATATAGGGATAATAAAAAGAAATTTTGAGAATAATAATTATCATATTCTCAATGATATGATTTTTAGAAAGATTATAAAATCTTAGACCTTTTATCTTACCTCCATAACCTATAAAAATGCAATAATAGGAGGTTGGATTGATCTTATTTATTTTAAGTTTAGGAACAAAGATAGAAGCATGGATATAAAATATCTTTTAGATGAGCCACACTAGGTTTATTTTTAGACCATATTTATAAAGGGGTAGAAAGATACAAAGCTTTGGTAGGGACTCTATTTAGAATATACACAACAATATTCATAGATTATACTTATAATAATTTGGGAACATTTATAGACTATAACATTATTCTAGCCATTTTTATGAAGGTGCAATTTTTCCTTTTAGTAATACCATTTTACTAAGGGGCATAAGGATTTATTAGTTACTTTTGATTACCACAACTAATTAAAAAAGAGTCAAAATTTGTACTAACATATTCACCACCATTATCATATCTTAATATAAAAATCAAATGCATTTTTAACACTAGTTTTAAATTCTGTGAATTTAGACAACACGTCAAATTTATTTTTAATGAAATATGACCAAATAATTCTAGTGTAATAATCAATAAAAGTAATAATATAAAAAGAATAATTAAGATATTAAACTTCAGTAGGTCCTACAACATCACTATAAATCATTTTGAAGGATATGAGGAATTCGCATCAAGATTCTTGTAAAAGGGGTTACTATGTTGTTTACCACATAAGAATCACTCACAAATTTCATGATGAGATGGGATAGAGTGAAGTCCCACAAAAATAATTTATAAAAACATATCATGTAAACTTATTAAATTAACATGTTCTAATATTTATTTCCATAATTGAGATTCATTCTTACTATGATGAAATAAAACATGCAAAAGGAGATAAAATGTATAAACCATTCTTTTGAACCCCTTCAAGAATAAAAGATCCATATTGATTTATAATTGACCAAATATATTAATAAATATTACAAGGAAATTATCATTAGTAAGTTTATAGATCTCAATTGCATGATAATCAAATTTACACCCCCTTGATTTAAGACCATGAAAAAAATCTAAATAATTTAGTGCACAAGATCTAGGAGAGAGATTGAATAGTAAAGCACATAGAAAATAATCATAGATAAAATGAACTCATGACACACATATTAGGTGGTAAAACCTTAAAAGGAGGTAAAATCCCATAGTAGTTTATATTTAATATTTGAGAAACAATAATAATACCCAATACAAATTCTTCTACCTTCTCACTTCTTCATATAATGGCCTTCATAAAACTCTTTAATCACTTGAGATATTTTCAATACATTGAGAGTTATAGATATATTTTAACAATAAGAGTAAAAATTATTTATAATATTCATGAGGGGAGGTTACCGTTTTAACCAATGGTCCCATCTTTCCCTGATAAACATTTAATTACTTTGATTATTATTAAACAAATATAATTTAATTGTTTATTTTCACAATAACTTCACATTGTGTTAATAAATAATAAATAATAATTATTTATTTAACCATTAAGCTAAGATAAGTATGAATAAATCACCACTTATTCATTAAATGTTCTAATAGGTGAAGCCATGAAATAGATGTACTAAAATGAAGATGATGCCTTGAAATGGTTATAATAGAGACACACTATACAAGCTCCTCAAGAAATTATTGATGATGTGCAGAGTAAAACTACCAAGATGCATACTATTTTTAATAACATCCATACTTTCATAGCAATAAGTTAGTCCAATAGAGATAATGTCACCAAGTTTTAGAATCAAAATAGGGAGTTTAAAAAGAGATTTAATTTCTTCGTTTAGTGTTCTAAAACTAATGCGTTCCATTAATTAAACCTGATTACCAACATGAAATCATCTTGGTGCCTAATTTATGTAATTTCAAGAAGGGATGATTCAATCAACTAACATAATCAAATGAAAAAATTAATAGGAATTTTTATAAGATATGAAATTGAGGCCTTGGAAATTTTAGGAGATATGAGGGTCACTAATGTGATCACTCTTACAAGTGATATCCTCAATATGCCTAATTTTTAGAACCTCCGTAGGGTAGTTGCCAAAAACTTCAAGGAGGAAGTTGAAATCACCATATATGGAGCCAATGAAGAATTTTTGTAACTGGTAAATTTTTCCAAAGATAGGGTAGCAAGAGATGAATCTTTGAGAGATGAATTCAAGAGCTCAGAAGTTAAGAAAGAAAGGTTGATGGTTGAATCTATCAAAACCTTGAAGCCTTCACTACTCAAGTTTGACATTATAAATAAGGAGTTCAAGGTATAAAATGCATTGTTTAAAGATAATAAGGCAAATAATAATGATTTAACCTTAATTCTAACCACTCATCTAGTTTTCAGTGTTTTAACATTGACATAGAGTTCCCATTTTTTAGGATTGATGGTCTTAAAAACTTTGATGGTCATAGTTTTGATCCCTCAAGGGCCTTAAGTAGTTACTTTAATTTTAACTTCAATTACATGAATAAACTCTTTAGTTAATTTTTACCACATCAACACCCTAATAAAAGTAGCAATGTATCTCCATTTTCTTATCAAGTTATACATTTAGTTATTAACCTATGTACTTTTCATGTACATTGTATTTTTAATTAAATGGTTTTTTCTACATGCTATCATTGTACATCCATGACTTTCATGATTTTAAACACATTAGTCTATTTTTGGACTTGTAAATTTAGATGAAGATTAAAGAGATGAGAACTTCCCCATCTTAAGTATATCTATTTTTTTAACCTCCCAGTCACAAAGGGAAAATAAATTTGGCTATTGAGATTGATAGATTTTTTTTGAGAAGTTTCACTTGACTTGATCTTGATGTGTAAATATTGATTCCTATCCAAATATGTGGAATAGATGGCACATGATATTATTTTAGTATTTTAGTTATTTAATTTTTCATGAGTTATCTTTATAATACAATTATTTACTTTAAGATATATCTAATTTGAATGTTAGGCTAGAAAGATTATTGATGGAATGACAATGAAATTGTGTTTTATGATTCAAAATAAAGAGGAAGTAAATAATACATTATAAAGCCAAAAAATTTACTAATAAATTCACCTAAAAATAATTAAATTCATATACCTCTGGGATTCTTGAGCTATACACAAGAAGATAAAATAAATGTGCAACTATAGCTAGGAATTAAGAAATATTATCTACAATAATATTACATCTGTTCTATTGTCCCCTGTTCAATATCTAATGAAGTTTCACTCTCTCCTTCAAGAGGAGTTTCAAGTTCATATATAGGAGACAATATAAAATCAATAGATTCCCAAATTTGTGTCCCCCACTTATTATCTATAACATTCAAATCACTCTCTTTGTAGACATCAAACTTTGTATATTTGTCTAGTCAACTCAATTATTGATCAATATGGTTTTTGTATTTTATAGTCTCACAAAAGACAACTTATTTTGTGAAAAGATATTTCTTCTCTTTCTCATAATATAGATTGAATTCCTTAGAGGAATTATAATATCCCAAATGGATGCATTTTCAACTCCTATGGTCTAATTTATTTCTCTTTTCATTTGGAATCAATGCATAATAAGTGGATCCAAAAATCTAAAGATGTCACACTGAACGGAGGTGACCACACCACATCTCATACAAAATATTTGATTCAAGAGATATTGATGGTGTTTTTTTGTGAGGTATACTTCTATTTTAGCTACTTTGGCCCAAAAGTGAAAATTTACTCCTTTGAAATACACAATTGCATGAACCATATTCATCATAGTTATGTTCATTATTTCAACTACTCCATTTTGTTGTAGAGTGTGAGGAACTGTGAGATGGTGTTTGATATAATTTTCATCAAGATAGAATTAAAAATAATTTGATGTTAATTCACCACCATTATCTATCTTGAATTTCTAGATGTGGGTTTGTGCTTCATTTTCAATCAATGTTCTAAACTTATTGAAAGTATCCAAGGCTTCTAATTTCTTTTTCAAAAATTATATGCATGTCATCTTATTGTAGTGATTAATGAAAAACATGAAGTAATTATGACCATTAGTGAAGATGATTGGAAGAGAACACAAGTTTGAATGAACAAGCTACAATATTCTATCTACTTTCCACTATGACTTTGGAAATGGTTCTCTTGTGTGTTTAGCTAAGATGCAAGCTTCACACTTCTCATCTAATTTTGTGGGAAATGTAGGAATGCCAAAAAGACCATTATTTTGTAATACAAAAATGTTGTTATAGTGAGCGTGCCCAAATATATAATTCCACAACATGTTTTGAGACATTTTATCTTTCATAAGATGAGCATAATTCCTTGAATTTGATTGCTTACCCTGCAGTTTGAGTAGTTTCCCTTCCTCAAACCTAGTCAAGATGAATGCATTATCACTTTTTGTCCTAATTATGACATCACCATTATCCAATTGAATGAAATGGCCTTGTTTCTTTATGAGAACTAGGGATAACAAGTTTCATTTTAATTGACGAAGCTAGAGAACATTCTCAAGTTTGTAGTCTAGAAACCTTGGACACTAGAGTCAAATTGTACATATTTAGTGTAAATACAAACTTGATCTATCTATGAGGTATATTGATCCCTAAATTTATTCAATTTACTCCTCAAATAAGTCTTTTTATAAAGTCATATGTTTAGCGGCACCAATATTAAGAACCCAAACATCAAACCATGATGAACTAATCAAGACATTATTTACTTCATCTATACTAGAAAACACACATTAATAGTGAATTGAGCTAAGTTTGACTCTTTTGATTATTTATTTAAATTTACCTCTTTATTTTTATGATATGAATCAATTTTCTCCCATGGAGTCTTGCATTTGTGAGTCTCATGATTACCTTTTTTGTCACACCATTCACAATAGAGGTTTTGTTTATCATTCTATACTTATTCTTATACTTGTTATTTACTTTATTTTAAAAGATGTGGCATTATTTGATTGTTGAGAAGGATTTTTTTATAGAACATACACTTTAACCTATTGTGGTTTTTTTTTTCCTTCAAAATGCCTTTTCTCGTTTGGCCATCTTTTCAACCAATTGGTCAAATTTGAGAGTCTTAAATTGACTACTTATTTGTAAGGAATCCAAATAGTTTGAATAGTTGGGAAGAAAGGATTTTATGAATTCAGACATGTATATGTAAATTTTGACACCTGTTACTTCAACATCATGTTTGATAGAACACATCTCTGAAGCCAATCTCATCACATCACCATATTTTAACTCTAGGTTGAATAGTTTCGACTCCAACTAAATTAATTTCATCTCTGAATGGGAGTCATATAGGTCCTTAAACTTATGATATACTTCTCATGGTGTATTTCACCCTTGTATATGATGAAACAATATCCATCCATAGATTCCCTCATCAAGGCTAAATCCTTCTAGTTTTTTTGCTTCCATGTCTAAATGTCCTTTATATTCCTTGTTGGTTCAACTGGTTGTGTTTTTGTATCACAAATATTATACCATATATCATTGAATATGAGTGTGTTCTCCACTTTTCAAGACCATTCTAACCAACTATCTTTGCCAGTCAAGGTAGTGCTAATAATGGATTTGATGGAATGCATGGTTTTGAGTTTTTGTTTTAGTTGTTGAATGTTTTAAGTTTTTTTAAACCCTAATTGGTTCATTATCACTCAAAAATGGTCCCATTTTCTATAAACACAAAGGTATTGAAAAATATTCACTTTATCATTAACACTGACTTAAAAATAAAACCACATACATCAATATACTTAGTTTTTATTGATTTTTGTATTTACATTTTTTGACATACATGAATGGGTAAAAAGAGCATCTCTACATATTTATCCTTAAATTTCATGATTTGGTTATTTTTTACAAAATCCACTTAGAGTACCTTTCCCAAGGTAATTTCAATGATAAATTGCATTGAATTTTAAATGCTTTCAGATTAATTTATTAAAAAAATTGAAATTTAGCATTTAAAAAATGAAGTTTTGCTTTCCTTTTTAAAACAAAAGCATAATAATTTAATTACCTCTCCTCATTTTGTTTTGATAATTCCAATATTAGATATTTTGGAGAAAAATACTTTCAAGAGATCTATGTCCTTCTAAGTGGCAGAAAGAATCAAATGACTTAATGCATATATATAAAAAAACACTTTTTAGCCAAAAAAAATCTTGATATCATGTAGACATGGCCATGAAAGATAAAAAGGCCATGGTCATGGTAGATACCAATGTTAGGCCATAATAAAAGTGAAATGCATTTTTGGAAATAACACAACTCTTAGTCTTAGGCATCGAAAGTGTTGGAAGGTGTTGTAAATGTTACTAAAAATGCTTTTGTTAGAGCACCAACCCATGTCCTTAGTACTATAGGTTACACTCAACAAAAAAATGCCATGTTAGTTTGAGTAGTGCCAAAACACAAATAATATAAATAATACTAAATTTTGTGACTTTATTAGTAGAAAACATATCCCTTCACAAAGGTTAGGTCACAACTCAAGTGACAGGTGATAGGTGATAGTGCCAATGAAAAAAATATGATAGATTATAATGCCAGTGACTACAAAAAATAAATGACAAGTCATAACACCAATAATCTAGTGAAAATAATATGCATACTATATGGCTTGAAAAGAGGAGAAAGAATGAAAAATTAATAAATAAAATTCCTTGATCTGATACCAATGTCAAGCCAAAAATATTATTGATAGAATGATAATGGAATTGTATTTCATGATTCAAATTAAAGAGGAATCAAATAATACATTATAAAGATAAAAATGTGACTAATCACTTCACCTACCAAGAATTCCATTCATATACCTATGGGAATCTTGAGCTATACACAAGAAGACAAAATAATTATACAACTACACCTAGGAATTAGGAAATATTATTTACAATATTATTACATTGAATTCATTTTTCATGATATATGTAATCTCCCATGTAGATGCGCAATAAAATCTAACAAATGTGGCAACCTTTAATTTTACATGTTTAAGTTAACTGTGTTTTATTTACCTTTGGATCTTAATTATGTTTATGTGTTATAATTCTAAAGTAGATTTAAAAATACAATGCTCTACTAATTTATTATCTAAAAATTAGGTCAAGTATTGGTCTTGAAGATTTTTCATGTTGTGTGGTCCACATGCATCTTTTCTGCCCTTCCTTTCCCTCTTTTTAAAATTTATTTGACAACACTTCCCACCATATTTAAAACCTTCATCCTTCCATCCTCTTCAAGTAGATTTAGGTTCATCTATAGACAACCCCTCCATGATAAATTTTTTTATTGTTAAATGTTATAACACCAATAGTTTTTTATAAAATAGAATAGCTTGTAACTTGTTCCTTGGAGTTAAATATTTCATCAATATTAAAATGTTAGAGGCAACCTCATAAAGGTCTATGTGTGTGCATAAAAACCATATAAAAAAAAACTTAATCTAGATATAAAAGGAGATCCTATACCTCTACCATTATGTTTTGTTGAAAATAATCCCTTGAATTACACTAGAAGCACCTAAGATGTTAACAATGTCAACCTTAGACATTAACTTGCTATTACCACCTTTGGAAATCCATAGAAAAGTTATGTATAACAATTTAATTATGAGATAAACCCAAGCCCAATAATTATCTATAGGCAAAAAAACTCATTTTTTATCACTCAAAATGGTTCTATCACAAGGTTCCCATAATGTTACTACTTGGCTCAAAGGTTTTTTATCAATTTTTTTTGAGTTTTCCATAATTTACTTATAAGACTTGAGAAATATTTTCCTTCCTTTTCTCCCTCAAGAGGAAGGACAAAAAGAGAACATATAAAAGCCTTCAAAACCCCTTTGGAAATACTTAATATAACCCATAGAGACATATATTATAGATTATTTCCCTTCACCTTGTAATATGTGTCTAGTGAATAGTTTTTGAATATCCTAGAGGGTTCCATTACGTGCTAGACCCATTTCCAAGATATATTTTTGGTACATTTGGATAGGTCACTATTTCACATTTTATTTATCAATAATTTTCCAATATGAAGTGAGATCCTAATGAGTTAATATGAACCTTTAAAGTTATATTTCAAAACATGTATAACAATATTGAAACAACTTACAAAACTAAGGAAGAGTTAGACATAGACATGTAAAAGAATACCCTAGACCCCATGACTGTTGTTTTTCTTCGTAGAGATATAAATGATGGTACACTACCTTTGGGTTATGTCTAAGCTATCAACATCGATAAATAAATGAATCTTTAGTTGTAGTATTTGGCCCTAATTAATCTTGGTCATATTTCTAAGCTTTTAGTCAAATTCTAAATGTAAACTAGAACATTGTAGCCCAAAACTAGACCCAAATGTACATTCCAATGTCTTTAACCCAAGTTCTACCTAATTAACACCTAGGTTTCTTGAACAATTATACCCCTAACTAGTAAAACATGAGTAAATAATTAATACTAGTTAATAATACCATAACATAGGGTACAAATTCTGATTCTATGAAAATAGAATTGGAATCAGTCTAAAGATTGGTTAAAAAATTGAGTAATGAATATATAAGCATGTATAAGCATATGGCAAACATTAGGGGATAGAATAATAATTAGAGTTTTGGATTCCATAGGTATAAAAAGACTTTTAATAGGTATGGAAATAATCAATAACAAAAAGTGCCATCTAATAGGGGACCAAAGATTAACATTATGGAAGGTATCCCTTACTAACTAGTGTCATGTAAATAACACTATGAAATATGGTGAGTTAAACTCATCAAATTATATAAAACTTCCAAAATATTTTAGATGGAGATGGACAAATAATAATGTTCTAAAAATTAGGTAGAACCATCCTACTTTACTAGTTTAAGACATCTAAGTAGCACTAATGTCTTTAAAACCTATGATTCTCCATTTCCATAAGAAGATGATAATGAACCAAAGGAACACATAGATGATATTCATTCTTTACAAAAGTATCACACCATTAAAGGAAAATTTATAATATAGTAAGTAGATATCCTGTGACTAATTTAACTCCTTTGAATAATAGTGTCATTTCCCCTTCAAATATGAAGGCTAACAATAATCCACCCCTCCCAAGAAAGATGAAAAATTTTAGTCTAGAGAACCACCTAATAGAGGAGGGCAAAACATTTTTTAAGGTATAAAGAAAATCAAGGCTAACATCAACTTGCATGAGCTGGCCCAAATCATTTATCAAAGATAACTACTACTTAAGGAACTAATTGGGAGGACATCTAAAAAATCAAAGGTTGAACATGTAAATGTCATCATATATAAAGACAAGACATAAGTGCCACCATTCCTATTAACCATCTGGATGTTTGGAAATAATATACACAATTGTTTGGTTGACTCTAGGTCCTTTGGGAATGTGATGCCAAAAACTATCTTCTAAAATCTAAGTCTGAATCCAAATAAGTCAAAGAGAGTCATCTTTAAATTGGGAAAATCTTCCATACCATGTGTTGGTGAATTAACAAAAATTTACATCAATTTATAATTTGAACCACATGTGTAATATACTATTGATATCTTGGTTGTGGACATTCTATAATTATACAATCTATTTCAAAGTCAACATTAGTCAAAGGCATTAAATGGGTACATGGCCATTGATTTTTAACATGTGTAGCTACCTTGGAATAGAATACATATCCAAATCTAGTTGTATTATGTGTTAAATATGAAACATTTGATTCCAAAGTATACTGCCACCAATGAGAAAGTATACTTGGTGTCTTCCCATGTACGTGTGTATATATTTACCACTAAACAAGAGCATGTGTTTCACGAACAAGAATTTGAAGGTCCTTATCAGATATGGACCCTTAATTTTGATGAATATAGATCAAAATAAGGTTAATATTACCTATCAACATCCCTTATAGATATAAAAGGTAAACAATACCTAGTTTCTTATAGGTTGTAGATCCCCTGCACAAATAATTGAGCTGAGTATGAATCTCTAATATTAAGCCTAAAGTTTACATTAAATACTTAGTCAAGAAACTATAGATATTTGATGATAATAAATTGGTTGTTAACCATCTCATCAACAAATACTAGTGTAAACTTATCTAAATAACTACTAGCATCGAGCTTGGGACTTGATTGAGTCCTTTTAATCATTTATAATCAGATCCATCCCAAGAGAGAAGAACCACATAACATATTCGTTATTAGCCTCAACAACTATTCTAGCACCACTTTAGAAGTAAATAGTATATAAGTTTTTATTGGAGATCGTTCCATGCCCTTCTATTCTAGATAACGTCGATAAATTCAATGTATTTGAGGACCATTACTAGATCATGTAATTCCTGAATAATTATGGAAATTTTTAAGCCTATATAATAGATGACGAAGAGGTATAAATAATGTAGATTGAATATATGGGATAATATGGTTTTATGAAACTAAAAGAGAACCACATACCTTTAGGCCTGGTCTCCTTAGAATGAAATTTTTATGTGGATCATCAAGATTATAATTAAAAAAAAATTAAATCCAATGAATCTAATTTCATGAGAGAGAACCTAGGAATTGACCAGCATACCCAACTAGTGAATGTAGGTTTGAGTTACATAGGAATTGAAAAGTATAGGTTGAATGGATTATTTGTAGAGTATAAATATGTCATTACATGGATATAAATTATGAATTCAATATATTTGACCCTAGGGTGGTCACTCATATCATTTCACTAAATCTAAAGCATAAGCCTTTTAGGAAAATACAAAGGCTATTGAATCCAATCCTAAAACCTCTAATTCAATCTAAAGTATGAAATCTACCAGATACCAAAATTATCTTCCCTATTAGGCACTCAACATGAGTAGTTAGTCTCATACCAGTCAAAAAAAGGAATGGATAAATTAAATTCTATGTTGATTTTAACAACTTAAATTGAGCCTTAGATAAGTAAAACTATCCTCTACCCATGTTGGTTGAGGTAATTGAAATGGTTAGTGGGTGTTAGGTGATGTCATTTTAGATTGATTCTCAGGATACAGTATGGTATTGGTCAAATTAGAAGTTAGGATGAAGATTTACTTCACTATCAAATGGGGAACTTTCACATATAAAAGGATGTTTTTTGGCATAATTAATGTGGGACCCACCTTCCAAAGAGAAATATATTTTACCTTTCAATTATTTGTGGGGAAGTGTATCATAATCTACATGGATGACCTTATTATGTTTTCAAAATAAAAATATGATCACATAGACCATCTATAGAAAGTATTTGATAGATGCAAAAGATATGGGGTCTCTTTAAACCTAAAGAAAATAATATTTAGGGTTACTAATGGAAATTTATTGGGTCATATTATCATGAAGGATGAGATATCCATTAATCTAGAAGAGGTCTAGGCCATATCCAAGTTAACTCCACCCAACAACAAGAATTAGTTGAAGTCTTTCTTTTTAAAGGTTAAATTTGTAAGGAGATTTATTTATAGTTTTATATATATTGTAAAACCATTGAATGTTATGGTAAAATAGAATTACAAATTCTAATGGATAACTAAGGATAATAAATATTTCTTGGGCATCGATTTAGTAATTTCCTAAGCTCTAGTTATGATTAGTCCTAATTTTAGTAAATATTTTTATCTTTATCCATTCACCTTAGTTGATATTGTTGTCAAATTACTTACATAAAAGGTGGAAAATAGTGAACATGGCATTGCATTCATGAGTACCAATATTAATAATGCATAGTTTAAATAATATATGATTGATAAATAAAGATATGTCTTGATCAAAGTTGTCATGAAATTCAGGCATTATATTTTGACTAACAAGACATTCACCATCATCCTAGATCTAGCTATCAATCTCATGCTTAGATTTATTGAGTTGGGTGAAAGGAGAGAAAAGTGGATGGCCAGATTGAAGAGTTTGATCTTAAGATAAAAATAAATAAAATGGTGAGAGGCTAGGAAATCATCTAGTTGATATATGAGACTAATCCACACATCAGTATTAAATAAATTGATGAAACTCAGGTAGCTAGGGGCTAATGGTACTCATAGATCATCCATTACCTACCCATTTTTACATGTCCCCTAGAATTGAAGAGATATCAAAGATGATCACTCATGCTCAAATTAGATTATTACATGATAAAAAAGGAGTTATATATATAAATAAATATGAAGGCATCTATCTAGGATTTGTTTCAAAAGATGAGTCTAAGAATATCCTTAATAACTTACATTAGAATATTAGTAGGTGACATCCCTCTGATAATACAATAGCCCATAATATTCTAAGGATGGGATACTACTAGCCCATAATATTTTAAGATGCATATAATGACATTAGGATAAGCCATGAGTGTTAGGTGTTTAGAAAGAAATAAGTGAATATTTACATGGCTTCTCATCCAATCATTTAAGGACACCCCTTTTCTCAATGGGGCCTTGATTCCATTGGAATGATCATCCAAAATTCTTTAGTAGGATATATTTTTGTCCTCACATCTACATATTGATGCATCAAATGGAAAAAAAATTATTATAAAAAAGAATTCAAGGATAATTGATGTCATCATATTTATGGAAGAAAAAATATTGACAAGTTTTGGCACTCCCATTTCCTTAGTTTGTGACAATGGTCCATCTTTTCATTATTTTGAATTTATAGAGTGGGACTATGAAAATAAAATAATAATTAAATTATATTTAAACTAATATCCCTAAATAAATGGATTATATAACCTACTAAGAAATATTTTATTGAAGATATTAAGAATTAAACACAAGATAAACCAAGAGAAAGATATATATTATTGAGATATGTACTATGGGTAAACAAAACTAGGCATAAGCAAACTCTCAAAGATTCACCTTATTTTTTAGTGTATGGAAAAAAAACCAATATTCCTCATTAGTCTAAAGATACCAATGTATGAATTCATCCAATAATATATGGGTGAAGAGGAAAAATTTCAATCTAGACTACTCGAGATTGTCCAGTTAGAAGACATCAGAACTGAAGCATTACACAACTTAAACATACATTAGGATATTATCAAATGATAGTTTGACAAAATATCCTAGATTAAGGCCTTAAGGATGTTAAAAATAGTGATTTTATGGGATAAATCACTTGAAAATAAGGGACAACATGATAAGTTCACTTTTTTATGGATTGGACCTTATAAAATATTAGAAATCCTAGGTAACAATGCCTTCTGGTTACAAAACCTTCAAGGTTAAGACTATTAGTGAATTATTACTTCATGGATGATGTAATTGGAGATTCATCAGAGTGAATTTTAAGTAAATATTTATAATATAATTAGATTATATTTTTTGTTTTTTAGATTAAATTTCCTACTTTCTACATTTTGCTTTTAGTAGATTAGTTTTTATTATTTTTAGGTTAGTTATTTAAAATTTTAGAGTGGGTCAAGAAATTTCCCATACCAAAACAAAAATTTATGCTAAAATCAAGGGGGATGATAGATAA
Organism: Torreya grandis; assembly: GCA_037957365.1. Taxonomy (NCBI): domain Eukaryota; kingdom Viridiplantae; phylum Streptophyta; class Pinopsida; order Cupressales; family Taxaceae; genus Torreya; species Torreya grandis. The sequence continues at coordinate 688,485 of JARHVA010002932.1, read as the reverse complement.
ATAAACATAGTTAGTTCTCACAAAAATTTATTTAGACAGTACAAGATTATGTGGGATTGAGGTATGTATTATGGCTAAATTAAGCTATGTTTGGGTTGAAGAAGTTTTATAGAATTTTGGGATTTACTCTAATACAATCATATAAATTTTAGAAATATTTTTCATCTCCAAAGGCTCATTGTGCTGCTATATTCTAAAACTTGGATGAGGATTAATAAACATATAAATGGAAAGATACTAATAGGGACGTATTAAACTAAATAAGTTTTTTATTATACATACACCTTGTCAATGGTGGTTACAAACCTTTCTCTATATTTTTTAAAAAAAATAATAATTATACAAATTGATAGAGGATAGGTGATTCGATAAATATTTATTAGGGCTATGGATGCATGGCTAGAAATAGAGCAATATTCAGGCTTCACTTATTATTTTATTATGAAGTTGGAAAGTCAAAATGAAACTTATAGTATTTATATAGGATTTGGTCAAAATTATCATGACAAGAAGTAATTAATTAAAAAATAATAACAAACACTCAAGCCCATATAATGAAGAGTTTAGTATGTTACATGAGGAAGTAGGAGTTTATTTCAAGGTATAGTCTAGTTATTCTGGTCTAATAAGGGCTAAAGTTTTGATATGAGTGAGTCATAATTTACTTTTCCCTAACACACACACACACACACACACACACACACACACACACACACACACACACACACACACACACACACACACACACACACACACACACCTAATTTTAAAATTTCAAACAAGGACCCATAATTATTGGAAACATCTATTTTGGGGGCCCATAAACCTTATAATTCCATAATATGATTTTATTCATGTAAATTATAAGGTTTCTTCCATGAGTCTAAATTTACAGAAACTCAAAATATGCAAATAAAAGATTAAACAATGACTTGAAGTTATTTTGAATCTTAGGTTTTCATAAGTTATTTTCAAAATTGGCACTTTGATTTATTGACTAAAGGAATTAAAATATTTTGTTTTAGTGTTACTATGTGTTCTCTATGATTATAGGTCCATTGGATTAAAAAAACTATTCACACATGATTAGGATTTACATTTTTTACATGAGATTGTGAGAAGTGGTGCTATTGCATTTCTTGGAGATTATAGCTTTCTCAAAAGGAAATTCTAAATATTCAAATGATCCAAAGATTTTAAATGTTTATAGGTGTAACTACAGTGTTACAAAAATACTTTAAAGTTTAAAGGAAATTTTAATTAATTCAATTTCCCAAACTTTTAAATCATGCCACATGGTGCATTCTCATGAACCCAACAACACATAGACTTTATTAAAGATTGTCAATTGACCAATGTGTTTAATCTCTAAGATTCTAATAGTTATGACCTTCCAAGGTTATGACAATTTAACACTTGGAAAATTTTCATAAAAATAAACCTTTTAAGGATTAACACACTCTAATGGTCTATGATCTAATGGTTATGAGCTTACAAGATCTAATAGATGACACTTGGAACCTTTTCATTCAATTTTAGTTTCATAAGTATAAAAAGAAAAGAAAAGATTCCAATGGTCCCATGGCCTTGAGTTTATCAGCATATGAGTCTCTGAGATCATGCTATGTGTCAGAATTAAACTACATAGATCCTTCTAAGACATAAGAGTCATAAACACTATTGGGGAATTAGTCAACCCAAAAGGTAATACTATAAATTCATAATTCCCATACCATGTCTAAAACATAGTCATGTGAATATTAGACTTTGTGATACATAATTTATGATATCTATATTTCAAATCTATCTTGGATAACACATTATATACCCACATATGATCAAATAAATCATCAATTATAGGCAAGGGACAACATTCTTGATATTTTCCTTATTAAATTGGTGGTAATCCATGCACAATCGAAGGTATCCTTCATTATTCTTCACAAAGATTATTGGTGTTCCCCATGGGGACACTAGGAATAATTAAGCCTTATTCTAAATTTTTCTCAAGCTATATATTGATTTCACACAATTTAGGTGTGGTCATCCGATATGGTTCTTTTGATATGTGTTCAACCCATAGTGTTAAGTTAATCTAAAAATCAATCTCCCTCAAAGGGTACATAACTAAAAATCCATTAGGAAATACATCGATAAAATCCCAAAAAATATGATGGTCATCCAAAGAAGCATTTTCTAACTCATTTGACATATCACTTATGAAGGTGGAAATAAATGACAAACCTTCTAAATGTTCTTCTTGAGACACATAATGTAAATCATATGAAGGTAAATAGGTTTCTTGACTCCATATATCACCATAAAAATATCAAGGTCATATATACACTTTATAATGTTGTCATAAAAATCCAACCTAGTTTTATGATCCATAAACCAATCCATTCTTAATACAACCCCATAGGTGACTAAAGGTGTAATGTTCAAGTCCACCATGGTGGAAAATACACCAAAGTCTAAAACATAACTACTCACTAATGAGCTAATATACATCTTGACTCTTGTGGCCAACTCCACTACCTAACTTTATAATTGCCTAATAGCCACTAGACCATAATAGTCCAGTATAGTAGGATAAATAAAGGATTATAAATTTCCTAAGTCAAATAATATAGTTATAAGAACTCTATTAATCATACATGTAGTCTCAATGACTATTTCATGATGCTCAACTAGGTAGTCATCCACAATTTCATGAATCTTGTGTCCTCAACCCACATCATCCATTATCCACTCTAACATTGGGGCATTCTACTAATTGATATTTTATGGTCCTATTAGATAATCATATTAATAATGATTAGGGTATCCACTTGTAAAACACATTCCTCTTCACTAGTATGACCTTGAGGGGGATCTAATTGATCTCTGATTAACTTATGTTTTTGATCTTGATGGTCTCATCTACATTAATTATAGAGTACATGAAAGTTAAGTATGGCAATGATATTTAGCTCTAGCCTAACCTCATATTTGGTAGTATATATCAAACTAGTCTTTTTTCTAGCCATCATTAGAATGGTTAATCTCTTTCTATTATTGAGGGGGTTTAGATTTAAATTGAGTTGTTCTCAAACTTCCTCTAGGTGTATGATGCACACCTTGTGACCTTGAGTCATACTGAGATTACATTTTGACTAGAAATTTATCCCAATCATCTAGCATCTTTCCTTAAAAATCTTCATCCAAATATGTCTTTTCAACTAATATTACAAAAGTTATGGGAGATAAATTATGCATTATGCCATCCAGATCCAAATATAGGCCTCTAATGAACCTATTTACTTGGATAGTCTCATTTATATAACCTTGAACATATCTAATTAAGTTTATAAAATGAAACTCATATTATTCCATGGTACCACTTCGTCACCAAATTCCATGAGGTTAATATACCATTTTTAACATATAGAGGGGATAGGTAGCATGATTTAAAATAGTTCTCAAATAATTTTAAAGTGAGGGAAGATGGTGTCAAGTGGATCTCTTGATCCTCTCTTTCCAGCTACATCTTAACTATAAACTATTATTTCCAAGGTTATGGGAGCTAAAATTTGCATTAAACTAATGAGCTTCAAATTTAGTTCTCTAATGAACTTATCTACTTGGATGGAATCATCTCTATAACCTTGCACATATCTAATTAAGTCTATAAAATGACACTCATATTATGCCACAATGTCACTCCCTTGAAAAATGTCATGAAATTCATCTAACTTCTTTTGAACATATCAAGGGGACATGTAACATGCTCTAAAATGCTCCTCAAATAATTCCAAAGTGAGGGAGGATAGTGTCAAGTAGAGCTTCTACTCCTCTCCTTCCCAACACATAGTTTTTCATCTCTAAAATGGTGGGTTCACAAATGGGCCTTCTTGTTGGTGTCATAATCATAAAAAGTGAAACATCATATCATCCTTACCAACCAATCCTCTTCTACAAATCCTTCCTAAGACCATAAAAAGTAGTAATATGCATTCTAATTAAATCCTTTACTAACTATCCAAGTGCAAGTCTAGGAGGATAGTTTAAGTCTCTCCTTTCTTGATGCTCATGATGGTGATGTAATTTTCCTCTATCACCGTTTAAATGGTGATATGTGGGACTTAAATACCTTTCCCTCTCAATTGATCTCTCATCATCATATGAGTTCTATGGAGAGAGCCTCTTCAGCTCATGTTATGTTGTTGATATTCTCTCATGTAAAACATATCTCATATGTTGTATGGCTAAGAGGAGTTGGGGTTATATTCCATTTATCCCCAGTTGATTGGTAAACTCATACCGATAACATTCATTTTTATTTTGACATGTTCGATGTTCTCACCTCATTATTCACATCAATAGGATAGGCATTAGAGTCCATGTATAAAATATAAATCCATAGAATAATTATAAATACCTATAGAGCTTGATGTAGTAACTTGGGCTCTGATACCAAAATGTCAGGACCATTTTTAATTTTGTTTCAAAAACAAACATGACACAACCATTTAGTAAACAACCAACCAACATAAGAATGTATTCAAATCAATCATAAAAAATAATTACAATTTTTACAACTATAATTATTTTAAATATAGTGTAAGCTATTGATTAATTGGTCAAAAACTCTATTCATTAAACCAATCACTCAATAACTCATTCATGAGATCATTTTAAGGGTTAATATATCATGGAATTGATACAGATGTCAAAATTAACCTTGGACACTTATGATAAATTTAGCCTCCACATGGTAACTTTGGAAATCTCCTTAGTCAGGCCAACTTTTCTTTAGAATTTTGGGGCCATTCCCTACCACTTTTAATTCCCTTGAAAACATGGGGCTTCCCACTACTTAATCAACTGCGTATATTTTTATCTCCATTAGGTTAGTGGAATGCCAACAGATAGACAAATATTGAGTATCGACTTACTTGGAATTGATTATACCATGTCCCATGTTTTCATCACCCCTAGGTTAGTGGGATGGTTACATATGTATGGCTCATAGTGATCTACTTTCTTGGCATCAATAATATAATGGAACTTTCTAACATCACTCTTAGATTAGAGGGATGATGACATATGGATGGTTCATGGTGATCCACTTGCCTGACATTGAATATATAATGTATCTTACTAATGTCACTCTTTATTTATTGGTATGATGACATGTGGATGGCTCTTGGTAATTCTCTTACCCATCATCAACTATACAATGGATCATGTTGATGTCACTCCTAGGTTAGTGGGATGATGCCACATAGACTCATTTGGAAAACTTTACACAAGTCACAAAAAATATATAAGTCAAAATTTCAAAATTAAAATCCAAGGAAAATAATGGAAAAGAAAAATACAAGAACCCATTGAAAATGAGTTATACCTAAGGCAAAAAACCAGTGAGAAACATGGAAATAAGACAAGGCATGATCTAATAAGAAGTCAACAAAGAGAATGCCAAGATGGGAAGAAACATAAATATAGATGATTTCCCAAATTAGCTAAGTCATGTCCAAAGTAAAACTTAGTGACAACTCAATGAATTATATCCTGGTTAAGGTAAATTACAATACATACAATGATGATTGTCAACTACATGGTCTAAAAATGTATTTGATTCAAAAAATGGATTTTGTAATAAGGGATAAGACCCAATACTACATTAATATAATTAAAAAATAATGCATAGACCCTAATGGTTACTTTAATGATAAAATCAATAGTAAACCAATATTATCTTGGTTTAGTTGACTATTAGCAGTTGTAAGGGAAAATAAATCTAGTCAATCAACTCATAAGGGACTACTCAATCTAGTGAACTGGTTGGTCTATCCCTTGGAAGATGACACTTATAAAATTAACATAGAGAACCATATATTCCATTAAATATTAACATAGAATGACATGGATTTTTTATGGATCATAAACAACTTCTACAATAAATATTTTTAAAACTTCTTTCATTATTTCTCTACAAGGGAGACCTCAACCAAACATAAATATTGCATGGCTTGTTATAATTATAATAGTATATCCAAACTCTAATAAAATTATTATTTTCATATGAAATTTCCTTTATAAATGGAAGGTTTACATTAGTTTCCTATTCATTTGCTAAGTATCAAGGAATTCTTCCATAAGACATAATCATACACCAAAATAACATCAATATTTAGTTTACTCATACAAACAATATTGTTATTCCCAATAACCATCTCATAAATATTTATTTGAGTTAGAATCCTATTTAGATAAGTTTTATCTATTATATCCAACACATTTATATGATAAATAGAAAGACCATGATTATTTAATAAGCTTCTCATAACAAATATTTAAGCAAGAGAATCAAATTATCAATGTTTAATAAAGAGTGAAAAGGCTAAGGAATCTTTCCTTGAATAATTCATCCTTCCCATGGATATACATATAGAATATATATCATCTAATTACATATAATTTTATTAAATAGGTTCACCATAAATATCGCAATAATCTTTACCCACAACTAGGTCATCATATAAAAGATTATTTTTCATAAGAATAATACAAGAAGGCTAGTTAGATTTAACATTTATCAATACAAGAGATGGCATTCATCATATACATAATCACGAGGGAAAACATTAGACATTATTAAGTAATGGAACTTCAACCAATATTTAACAAGATCCAAGTCTACTCCATAGCAAATGATAGCCATTAAAGTAAGGCTCATCACCTAAAATTGTGTCATCATTAAGTTACTACTCTAGACACCCCTGAGTTCAAGACTCCCATGTTTGATCATGTTTAAATCACTTTCCAATGTAATGGATGGATATCTAAGAAAGGGTATTATACTTAAGCTAATGACCATGCATCCACCTACAATCCTATTTATAATTTTTACCCAAGGAGACATCCATTCCCATATATAATTTCAACAAGAATTCAATGATCATTCAAATTAATCTTAAAACTTATAAATATAAAAAACAAATAGGCAAGATTTCATATCATAAAAAAGGATATCCATTATATTGGATATTAAGAGGATACCTTGCTCAAATTATTTCATCCAATAATCATAAGAGGGTCAAGAAATATAAAATCATGCCTCAGCATAGGAGGACTTAACAATCTACCACCATGACATTCATGGTAGGGTCAAACATTCTACCACCTTGCCTAGCATAGGAGGCTTAACATTTTACCACCATGAAGATGTTTCTCATAGATATCTACCACATCATGTTATAATATCATTATACACTCAATTAAGAAGCTGAATATTCAAGTCAAGAAATAAGGGATATAACCTCTCCAAGTACCTTGACTAGGCAAAGAACTACATGGTAGCCAATGCATAACCATGTCAATACAATAAGAAAGGTAGAATAAACCAAGTGGTCTTATTATCATTAAATAAAAATAATCAAATATATAACATAACTATTTTTATCCAAAGGAATAATCTATAAATAAGTTAATATAAATCCCACCCAAGTGTTTCAAGACCTCTTAAGTGATATCTGTCAATTGTCTAAGACTTGACTCTCTGAACTAACTCTTCTTACTTGTTTCTCTCTTCCTTATTTTTATTTATAATTATTTTATATCTTTTCAAAAAGTTAAAAATTCCCCCCACATAAAGTGTTTGACTTATACATATATATGTTTTAGACTCAGCCAACCACCCTTTACTCACCAACCCATACCTCATTATAGAATTAAGGTACATGACAACACTACATGTTATTAGGGTTGTTTATTAGAATCACTCACCTCTTCTTACTTGATTCAAGGCTTATGGAGTCAATGAAACATCTTCCAGTTACCCATTCCACATTTTACATGTTGGCTATGAGATATTTAGGTCCAAAGACAACAAGTTTCACCAACCAAACTTAAAAGCTAGCTGCCTAAACATCACACCAAGTCAAAAAGAGGTGATTATGATATGATAGATAATTGAATAATTAAGATAGGTTTAAGAAGTATTTAAGGTAAGGTTTTTTAGTTATATAACCATGCTAGGCATAGTCTCTTTCATTCATTGGACCTTCCCTACTCCTTCACACTCAATGCACACATAAAATTCATCTAAACTAATAGTTGAATCTAGTGAATTTTATTAAACATGGCACTTAACAAATTATTCATATCCAACCATTACAAAGAATACAAGTATTCACATAAATATCTTCATTTAACCTTATACACATGAAATTGATAATAAACAAGTTTATGAGCCATAATATAACAATATTTAAGTCAATCTTTCTCATACTCATAATCAAATTGATATTTGCAACATCTTATAAAGGAAATGTAAGCATTATACTTTCATAAGTAATAAAAATATAAATGATAATAAGTATTTCTCATGGTTCCCAACACATGAAAAACATTTATAAAATCTATGCATGCCTCAACTAGTCATGGATAACAACATAAATTCATGATCAAAATTATATTTAACCATGATCTCATTATCACTAATTTCAAAGATGATCACTATGTAAAATGGCCTTACAGTATGAATATTTTACTTTTAGGCCCTCCATGCAATGTAAATACTCAAAATATTTACATCAATTGATAAAAAAATATATTATGAAATAATTTATAATAGAAGTACATAAAGGATAAATTGTTCACAAAAGATTAAAAATAACATACAACTATGTTAGACTAGCAAATGCACAATATAATTAACATATTCATCTTTGTAACATAATCACATAATCATTCATGTTGCACAAACATCCAATTAGAACTATAATAAAATGAACCACATCCATGAACAGAGAACCGTATTGAAATAAATAAAAGTGTTCTTTTGGAGTTTTAACAAATTTTCTTTACATAAATTATTGACAAATAAAAGGGATTGTAGTTTAAAATATATATAAATATGGGGCTCACCTCTATGTAGCATGAGATTTCCATCCTTGGCCATGATGGACACTCAAGGTTATTATAATTACCAAGATAAAAAAATAAACAAAATATTCCCCACTCTATCAAAAGATGCTCTGAGGGCCCCACTCAGTTGATCTGCTAATGAGATAGAGTAGAACTACCTCCCAACTACTTAGGTTTTGCCTCCCTAGTTAACAATGTGGTTGCCACTAAGTCAAACCCACTATCTAGTTTGGCCAAGTTCATAGTTTTCTCTTAAAAGATAATATCTAAGTAGGTTAATAATCACTGGTGTACTTGGAATGGATTATCTAGTGACATTTTTAGTTTTGAAACATGGTTGATCTTGCAATGGACTGAGTTGAGAGTTATAGAATTACCTTGGCTCCAAATTTGTTGGATTTTACCACTCTTATCTTCATGACCTAGTCAAAGTGACCCATGTGAACTTTAAACTTGTCTCTATCTAATAGGATGCCATCCAAGTGGAATAACACAATGATGTTGAATTCTTGAATGCAGGTCAACATCCTTTCCCTTCTCTCTTTTAGAGGTCCCATAACTATTTGTGCCAAGGCCATCCATTCCTCAATTCAGGATCTCATACTCCTAGCATAGTTTGATATAGGCTCAAATATAAGCTAGGCATGAGTTTTAGATCTAGGAACATGCCCTTTTCAATAACCATAGTGAGTTATTAGTTTTTCCATGTGTCCATCACTAGTTATCCCTACCTATAATGGATATGACCTAAGCATTCCCTAATACTTCACATTTGCACATTTGAGGGTAGGAAATGCCATCTAAAGGAGTGAGATGATGCATGGTGTCTTATTATTATCCTTTTAAATATGATTATACCTCATTATGATCACATAAAGGTATCTCAAACCTCTATTTCCAATCTATATAGAAGGGCCACATGGTGTGGTGTAGTATGTCAAGTTCTCTCAAGATCTAACATTTATGATAGGTCTAAGAGACTAACATGTCTAATAACTAGACCATATAATGTTTTTTTATTAATTCAGTCTCTCCTAAGATCTGACATCTTATATAGGTTTTAGAGATTAACATATCTATTAGTAAGATTCATGTGATGCTTCCTCATTTAGTTGGGCAATCCTAAGATTTGACATCTCTAATAGGTCTAAAATACTGATAATTTCGACATTAAAGTAACTTGATTAGTCAAGATCTCTTGGTCTCTAATATATCTACCATGTTTAGGAGACTAATATATCTAACATTTGGGTAACTTGATTATTCATGATCTAACATCTCTGATAGCTTGGGCCATGTAGTGTTTTCTCATTTAATCATTAATTCTACATAAATTCATGAAAAAAGACTAATTAAATAAAGGAATATGCATATTCAATTCAAATTCTTAGTTGCCTGCCAACATATATTTATGAAATGCTAAGTAGGAATATTAAACACCTATAATTTGTGACATTGAAACTATGAAAACCATAATATAAGTCCAAATCTAAGAAAAATAGTTAGTGTGATAAAAATATTCTAAGTATGAAAGTGTTTTATTATTCTTATTATGTAACATGGACTTGATTTTGCTTAAATCCAAAAGGCTATAAGGGTCTTTTTTAGAGACCAAATTATCATTTTGATTATGTTATAAACACGTAAAACTAGGGTGAAACTGAGGGTCAAGGGTTTTCATAGAAAGATGTTGATCAGAAAGGGAAAAAAATAGAGGGACTTTGAATTGAGCATTTTAATAAGTGCCCCCTGACTTATCCAAATAAGGGTATGTTAGACATAATAGATATGACCTAAATCCTATGAATTCAAATCTCCATCAAGTCCTACTACTCCCCATAATCAATACCATGACTTTTTGCATCTAATATGCCTCTTATGTATTCTTATTTGAACCATATCATGTGTATGCTCAGTCTATAAAGTATAAAGTTAATCAATAAAATATGTCAATTAATCATAATCATGAGTAGTCACATGCCTTCTATCGATCTCTAATTTCAAATAATATCACTCTCTGGTGACTACAATATATGTTATAGTAACAATGTCACAAGGATCAAATAATAGTACATGTTCACTACAAATATGGTCAATGCACTCAACTAAGCCACCACTAACTATGTCACAAGGCATATTTCATTTCAAAGTATGATTGGTCCCATATACCATAAAAAAACCCATGTGTCACCTAAAATACCAATTAAAATTGTACATTTTCAACCAAATATAATACTATCAATAACCAACTAAAAAAATACAAACAGTCATATAAATACTCATGTTCTGACACAATAGTAGTAATAGCTATGGAAATAATTTCATCCAAATTCATATGTTATAGTGTAAGTGGTGTTCCCAATCCATCAACATATCCTCCCCCATCTCCACCATATTCACCTCCTCCATATCCATCCCTTCCAAAATGTGTAATGGGAAAACTACCATGTTCAATAGCCATAATTAGAAATAATAGAACCCATTAGGTAGTACTCTACCACTATGTGTATATTATTATGGACTCTACATCATCACCTATTTAAAATGTAACCATAAGATCTCACTCCTAAATTGATCAAGGAGCCAATCTATCACTTGTAGGTCTCAACCTTTCCCTAGACCTAATAATGGCCTTAGTGTTTCTATAAGTAAGATACTAGGGGCACATCTTGGATCAATCAAAATTGTTGAGTAACATCCTCATACTAAAACTTCTCAATGACACTAGGAAATCAATCATGTAGCCACATATAAAATCATATGCACTGCATGTCTCTAACATACTCTATCCACCTCTCAAATCTAATATATGGCTGCCATTGAATCATACATGTGAGTCAATTTATACATTATAACTATATTATCTGTGGTGTCTAATCCCCTATGTTGTTAAAAATCCCTTATGTTGTAAAAAACCCTAACAAGATGTATAGACATCAAAATGAGTCCAACCTCCAAATGGGCTACCAGAGGATGAAAATGACCCAATGGTAAAGATCATTTGATAATACCATCACATTTTAGACATTACCATCAAAATTAGGATATTATCATTAAAAACCTAATGGAACTAACCCAACAAGTCAAGAACATTAACTTTACAATTTTAGAATTAAAAAAATGCTAATGTAATTTTAGTTTAGTATAATTAAGACAATGTCATATACACTTATTAATACAAGTGTCATACTATTTATGAGCTAAAAATAATTAAAATACATCATATACAAAATATTAATAACCCACTAGTTATACTATGTCATGTTTATCTTAAAATTAATATTTTGTTAGTGTAGAGGATCCAAATCCTTTAAATAAAACATGCAATACATGAGTGGTTAAATTTTACACCAATTAATACATCCCTACATCTATGTTGAACTAGACATCCATTATTTTTATAATTCACATGAATCATGCTTACATATAAAGTCACTGTTGTAACAATTATAATAATATATAAGGTACAATTATTACAATCTTTATTGAATAACATAGTAATACATAAATTAAATTAAAATAGTACATCATAGATTAATATAATAGATTATAATAAATATAATATCCATGAGTATGCATCCAAAATGGTTGATCAATTGAAGAAAGGGAGAGCATCATCGGGGCACTTTTCCTCCTACCATAGATTATCAATCTCTCGCATAATTCACCATTGGGAGTGGCCTTTCCTTTCATAGAGGGGAAAATAATGACATTTCATATATTAATAACTCAACAAAAATAGTGTGTATTAAATTCACTAATAAATTTAATAGTTTTAAAACCATGGAAAGAAATCCTATAGATAATATGACTTTCAGACATGCATGTAAACTAGATAGTATAGTGGACTGACAATGTTTACAACTATAACATTACTTTGGCAAATATTTTTTACTATATATTTCATATTTCGCAGGAATATGGTTCAAATAAAAACACACTCATAATCTCTACTAACACAACTCTACCTCCTTCATGTTAACTGATGATAGGTATTTATAACTTGTGGTTGCCCTCAATGTATCTTACCCATCATCTCTTAATTTGAAAAATTGTATAGTTATGTGATTTATAAAATAATCCCAAAGATATTGCCATAATAATTGAATACAAGTTTAATCATATCTTTAATCTATGTAAAATTATAATTATTTTCAAAACATTCAATGGCCACAAATATTTGATCTTTCATTTATTTGTTTACCTAAATGTAATTACCACAAATGGCCAAACAACTACCTTTCATTTTATTCAAGAGGCTTTGAATATAACCCATAGTTTAAATGGTTTTAATAGACTGAAAAAATAAAATAACTAATACATATTCATTTAATAAAACCCAATCTTATTTCAACTAAGTAATTATAAAACACCACTTTCCTAATGACTAGACTAAAAAGATCAAAACACCTCCTAATTGAAAAAAAAATTATCACCCACCTGGATGCCAAGAATGGTGGTCATTTACTCATCTTGATAAAATCTTAATTTTTCATTTGTTTTATTTATCATTTTTATTTCATTTTCCCCTTACTTATTCTATTATTTATTATAAATTTATTTTAGTTCTTCCAACAAAACTCCAACTTCCTTAATTGCATGGTAAATTACTATAGAAATTTTGTAATTTTGCTAGAGTTACTCCAGTATGGCACCTACATGGATTTAATTCATGCATTTTATCCCAAAGAATGGCATATTTAAACCTATTGGAACAATAATAACTAAGAGGGTGGAGGGTGAATTAGTGTCTTAAAAACTTTATTTCAATTCTTTCTTAGCATACATGAACCATCACATCAACATATAGATCAAGCAATGTATAAGCAATCAAATATACAAGTATGAAACAAGATTAAACTAGTAAACACACTATTTATGTGGAAACATTCAAGGGGAAGAAAATATAATAATACCTACAAATGTAATAAAATCATATAATTCAAAAGTTTAAGTTTAGTGAAGCACCAACTTCACATAGAGCAACAACCCCAACTAGCTAAGCACCAACTCGGCTAGGCTTTAGCAAGCACCAAATTGAAAGGAGTAACCAACCCCCTAGATGAATCAGTAATAATTTATCCACTTGAAACTTTTCATCACCTTCAAAAACCCTTGTTTCTCACACAATATATGATGATCACCTTCTTTAGCTCTTCTCATTACTTTATCCCTCTCAAATTGCCTTCTGAGCTTCTTTGGTCAAATAGGTCTCTTCAAGATAGATTAAGTCATATGAAATTAGTTTTAATATTTATAAACTCTATAAAATATTCATCATAATTATTATACACTAATATGATGGTCTATAAGACCTCCTACTCAATAATGTTTTATATCATTCACATTCAATCTACACACCCCAATAGGCCTAAAACTACCTTGTATATATACAAGCCTCTTGCACATATGCCACTTAATCAGTTAATAATCCTTAAAATCTTAGTTCAAACATGTAATAGGTCTTATTACATATTATAAAAATTAATCAAACTAAATTTTAGTCCCTTTACATCTAACATAACATAATTAGGTCTTATAGAGACCTATTAGGCCTTTTTATGCACACATTACACTTTGCCTTCTTTGGAATAACTTAAAACACAAAAAATAATAGTAAAATATCATGTAAAACTAAAATATACCCATAATAATCTAATATTATTTCCATTACAGCTTTTATCTCCAATTACCACTTGAAGCACACCATTAGTAGTGTTCACAATTAGGCCTGTGCACCTACAAAAAGTCTATCAAACAAAACTAAAGTATGTACACATTTTAGTCATATAAAATTTTTAAAAAATTACATATAAATAATATATGTGACTTTAGTGTCATAAAAATATTACTTAAACTTCAAAAATTAGGGCAAAGGACTAAAACCCTTTTCTATAAATAGCCCACTTAGAACTACTAGAACACTCCAAAACCTAGTCATGAACAACTTGATCTTCAACACCTGAAATAACACTTACAATGACCAATGATATATTAAAAGTATAATTTTACATATATATATATATATATATATATAATTTTAAAATACAAAAATCAAATGGTCTAATGTCAAATATTTGTCTTACAAACCAATCTTTTGACCTTAGTACACACAATCAAACTAGATCCAGTCAAGCAATTTTGGCTTCAAAATTTAAACCAATTTCACTTAATATAAAACCTTATCCAAATAATAACACCATGTGTATTATATACTACAACTCATGGCATAGATCTTCAAACTCATCATTCCAACTTGATTACCTAGAACTATCAATTTACCTTAAAGCATAGTCATGATGACGCAAACCTTCAACACCTGTGTAGAGATATTAAATAGATTCTGATGTATGTAGATTAATGTATGAGATAATTATACCATTATCATATATAAATATAATAATTATAAATTTAAATATTGGTCTTGCATACCAATCTCATAACCTCAATATACACAGACCTCACTGAGCCAAACAAGTCAACTTGTGAGCAACTTTTTCACTATAACCATTTAAATACAAAAATTATAAAAAAAATGATAATGTATTAAAATTCCTAAAAAATATATCCATGCACTTTGTTTCATCATTAATTCATTATAACACATTCCTAATCATCTCCTCATTATTGGATGGGTTTCTCTTTGTTTCCACCATTAGGCCTATTAGTGATTGGCTAACTTAGATGACCAATTTATCATAAATGAGGGATATAACATATCTATAAACCTTCATGGACATGAAAAATTAGTATTTAAATTCATATTCCATCCATTTTGACACTTTGACTTGGTCAACTCTAACTATTACAATAAATAACTAAGAAATGTGCACTTTCTTGTAGGGTCTACTCACACCTGACAACTCAAACACACCTAAAGGTACCTGGGAGAGTTTAATACAACCTAAAATATCTTAACTAAGAATAATAATCCATTCTAGGCACTTTTTATCAACATCTTTAACATTGCGTCCTTATTAATGTTTTAAGAGGGTTTAAACTTGTTTCTATTCTTAACAATCATTCATAAAACATAGCCCTTCAATCCAAAAACAAATGCCTAGAATTTTTAGATATGACCCTTCCCCATATACCATGAATATTTTAGGTTCCCATTCAGAGGTTTTATGAGCTAATGACCACAATAAAAACCTTCTCGAGTAGAGAACCCTTCATTTTGTGCACTCAAGAGACCTAAAAACCAACTTTTATGCCTTATCCTTCAAAATTTGACCTCAAAATTCATGCCCATGATTATAAAAACTTGAATTACATTTATAAATTGTAAACTACTCATAATTTCATTTAAAATTGATCTTAACACCCCATTATTCCACACACTCTCTCTCTCTTTGCTCACTTAGACCTTAACCTACAAACAACATTAGGCCTTAAAATTGACCTTCATGCCTCTTTATAAGCACTCTCCACCACTCTAAAAAACTCAAGAAACCTATTTCATGATTAAAAACTACCTTAAATCCTTTATAGGCCTTGACAATATATCATGTTGCCTCATTAGGCTAGGTAGGGTCTAAAAATGGTCTAGTTGCAGACATAAATCTAGAGTTCCTACACCTATTGGTTCACCTTGAGACTCTTATGAGTGATCAAATTCTTCAAATACATTCCAAATAAACCTAATAAAACCACTCATTCCTATGTGTACTCATCTCACTAAGATATCATACTCATACCTTTTCATAGGGTCTCTTCATGATATGACTAGTGCCATGACTAGGCTTCTTAAGTACTTTAAACATGAAAAATGACCTTAAAACACTTTTTAAATTATCTACACTTCACTTATATAGTCATATAATGAAAAAAATATATCACAATCTTGTGCTTACTTACTTCACCAACCTTTACTATGCACACCTTCTCACAAGGTCTAGACTAGCCTTCTCAAAACACCTTATACTCAAGAACTAGTATTTAAGCATGCTTAAATTAATGCTATAAACTAAATAAACTCATCAGATAACATGATCACACCACTAAAATGACATTGACATCTAAAAATAGATTAATACTTATGTTTCCTTCATATTCTCTCTCTGATCTAAACCTTTACATCAACCAACATAAGAGACAAAATTCTCTCTCTGATTTAAACCTTGACATCAAACAACATAAGAGACATTAGGTTTATTTAAAATTATCTCTCTGACCTAAACCTTGACATAAATTACATCAACCTTGACATTAATGACAATAACCTTGACATCAATGACAAGACTTCTCAACAAACTCCCCCTTTGTCATTGATGGTAAACAAATTACAACCTGATCATTCTCATCTCATCTCCCCTATTATATACTTTATCCCCTTTTGACATTAATGACAAGGGGTCATACATACTACAATTTATAGAACCACTCATTATCCCTCTTTGTCAAATACTCGTAGAAACTCTTATATTATTGTCAGCATCTATACTTGGAGCTTATGAACAACTCAAATAGCTCCCCCTCAAACCAAGCATCCACCATGATTTTGATATTTAAAGAGAGTATCCATGAAGCCTAATGGATTAACCTGATTCATAGGACACTATAAAAACACAAACCCAATAGATTACTAGATCTCCATGCTCTCAAAAGACTAAATACCTTTTAGGATCATGTTAGGCTTGAGTGGTACCTTAGGCTTGACCTTTTCATCAACCATTTGACCAACAATATCAAATGATATAAGACATTTTTTACTTGATTTCAAATATAAAGTGTGATCTATCGTATACAATAGTCTACTTGGGATTGTATACTAATCATGACTCACCTTTACTATCTTTGGTTTCTATACATTCATTTGCCTTCTAACTATTTTAGGACAAAATCTTGCAATGTGTCTTATATTATAAAAACTATAGAAAACCACCTCATTCATACCTCTTGACTGATGATTCCTTTCGTAATCCCATGCATATTAATTTTTAGAGGGTATTCTACATTCTCTTGCTTTATGACCAAACTGATTATATGTAATATAGTAACCATTGAATTAATTAACATACCTCATAACATTAAGATATTTGATTGGTTTCTTCATGTTGACCTTCTTGTCTTTATTATCTTTCTCCTTGACTTGAGTTGCCTCTTTTTAGTCTTCTTTGAAATCAAGACCTAACTTATCACTTGAAAACTTTTGACTACTTAAAATGCCATCTAAAGCCTTAGTGATATTTTTAAACCTCTCATAGGTCATCATATTATGAGTTATTTCATCCAACTCAAATTTCAAGGATTCCACTTTAGTTCCATACCTAGTGCATTATTCCTCTTCAGATTTCAAGCTAGCAGAGAATGTATCCATCTTTTCTTTAAGATAATTGATGATCTCATCATATTACATGGATGTGTTACTTAGTCCCTCCTCAAATAATCCAATTTTCTCTTCATATTTATTAATTAATGATCTTATTTTTTGATTATTCATTATTTATAACTTCAATTCATTTATATCACTCACCAATTTTACCTCAAGGTTCACCTCAAACTCTTCTTCATTTGATTATTTATCATACATAAGTCCTTTCCCTTTTGATCAATCCTTATTGTATGTTTATATATCCAGGAATAAGGTTTCATTATTTTCATGTTCATTAATATCATAATCACTCTTAGATGTGATTTTTTCACTTACTTTAGATGAGTCATTATCCTCTTTGATACATAAACTTCTCTTGTTCTTAAATGACCCTTTCCTACCTTCATAATTTGTAAAATATTTCTTGTTTTTTTTAGGCTTATAAACCTTATTATCATCTCCATGATGTTCATCATGCTCTTCATCATGCTTAGCCTTATCCTTGTTAGGACATTTAGATGTAAAGTTCACAATCTTACCATAGTTAATTTTTTTGAAATGTAGCTTACCCTTAAACTTATTAGATCCAAACCTTAATTTTCTAGTAAACATAGATACTAGTTCATCATCATCAACATCTAAACACAACTCATTCTTGACCTTCTTGGATTTTTATTTATTCTCAAATTTGAATTTTAATTCCTTCTTAGGAGGTCTTCCTTCATTTTTTCTCATTTCATAGGTAGTCAAGAAGCCATGAATCCCATCAATTTGTAGCTTGTCTAAATCTTGCATTTCTTCTAATGAAGATACCTTAGAATGAAACTTACGAGTTAGTGATATCAATAAATTTTAAAAAAAATTAGAATCTTTTACTTATTATCCCAATCCTCTAATAAAATTGATAACTTAATCAATATTCAATGGGTAAGATGTAATAGTTTCATCTTGATTCATCTTCAAACTTTTAAACTGTCTCTGATGGGTCTATATCTTGGCCATATTCACCTTGGTGCATCCTTAATAGATATTATTAAATTTTTCCTATATCATCTTAACTAAATCATAGTGCATCATCTTCACAAACTCTACCTATAATAATCCACATAGAATGGCATTCATTGCCTTCGAAATGATCTCACTTTCCTTCTTGCTTATTGCATCAGTTGGTTGTGTAGACAGTGGATTATATCCATCTAAAAATTACTACCATATACCATGGACCATTTACATTAAATACATCCTCAATGTAATTATCCAAAAATCATAATTATTCCCATTAAATAATGGAGCCTTACTTGTAGAGAAACCAACTTGAGCTTCCTAACTAATCATCCTTGTTTCTAGGATCTCCTTTAGGCTATTAAGCCTACTTCAAAGGACCTGATCTGATACTAAATGTTGGAATCACAATCCATGAGAGTGGGGGGTGAATCAATGTATTAAAATTTTTCTTTAAATTCATTTTTATCATACATGAACCATCACATCAACATATAGATCAAGTAATGTATAATCAATTAACTATTCAAGTATGAAACAAGATTACACAAGTCAACACACCATATATGTGGGAAACACTCAAGGGGAAGAAAAAACACTAATCACTACAAATGTAATATATTCTTATAATTCAAAAGATAAATTTTATTTAATTACTAACTTCACATGGATCACCAACCCCAACTAGTTAAGCACTAACTCAATTAGGCTTTAACAAGCACCAACTTGCAAGAAGGAACCAATCCCCTAGATGACTCATCACTAACTAATCCAATTTAAATTTTTTTTCAACTTTATAAAAACTTATTTCTCAAAAAATAGATGATGATAACCTTCTTTATCTCTTCTCACTACTTTATCCCTCTCAAACTACCTTCTAGGCTTCTTTGCATAAATAGGTCTCTTCAAGATAGATTACGCCATATAACCTTGATTTCCATACAAAAAACCTATATCAAATATTCATAAAATTTAATATACACTAATATTATGGTGTAAAATACCTTCTTCTCAAAAATGTGTTATATTATTTGCATTCACTCCACACCCCAATAGGCCTAAAACTACCTTGTATATATACAAACCTCTTGCTTATATGCCACTTAGTCAAATAATCATCCTTAAAATATTATTTCATACATGTAATAGGTATTATTAAATATTATAAACATTAATAATATTATATTTGAGTCAATTTATTTCTGACATGACACAATTAGGCCCCATTGCACTATTAGGTCTCATAGAGACCTATTAGGCCTTTTTAGACACACATTACACTTTACTTTTCTTGGAATACTTTAAAAATATAAAAAAAATAGTAAAATATCATATAAAACTCAAATAGACCCATAATAATTTCATATTATGTCAATGAAACCTTTAATCTCTAACCACCGCTTGAAGCACAACATTAGTATTGTTCATAATTAGGCATGTGCACCTATAGAAAGTTTGCCAAATAAAACTAAAGTATATAGACATTTTAGTCACATAAAAATGAAAATAAAATACATATAAAAAATATATATGACCTCAAGGTGATATCCATATGATTTATACTTCATAAATTAGGGCTCAAACCCTTTTTTACAAATAGCCCACTCAGAACTGTCAGAACACTCCCAAACCCAGTCATGAACAACTTGATCTTCAACACCTAAAAGAACAATCCCCATGACCAATGATATATTAAAGATATAATTTCACACATATATATACCATTTAAATATTAAAAAAACACAATTTATAATGTAAAATATTATGTGTAATGTAAAATATCAGTCATATAGACCAATCTTTTGACCTCAATACACATAGTCAAACCAGAACTAGTAAAGTCATTTTGGATTAAAAATTTATACCAATTTTATTAACTATAAAACCTTATAAAATTTATTTATAGTACATAAAATTCAAAAACAAAAAAACCATGTTCATTATATACTTCAACTCAAGGCATATAGCCTCAAACTCATCGTTGTAACTTGTTTACCAGAACTACCAATTTACCTTAAAGCATAGTCATCATGACTCAGACATTCATCACCTATGTTGACATATTCAATTAATTACAATTAATTTATATTATCATATCAGATAATTATACCATTATAATATATAAATATAATAATTTCAAATAGAAATATTGGTCTTGTTGACCAATCTCATAACCTCACTATACTCAGACCTCACTGAGCCAGAGAAGTCAACTTGTGAGAAACTTTTTCATCATAACCACTAAACTCAATTTTTTTAAAAACATAATAATTTATTAAAATTCCTAAAAAAATATCCATCCACTTTTTTTCATCACTATTTCATGATAACACATTCCTAATCATCTTCTCATTGTTGCCAGAACTATTTCCACCATTAGGCTTGTTAGCTATTTGTTCACTTGGATGACCAATTTAACATAATTTAGGGATATAATATATATATAACACTTCATGGACATGAAACATTATTCTCTAAAATCATCCTCCATCTATTTTCATACTTTGACTTGGTCAACTCTGACTGCTACAACAAATCTCTAAGAAATATGCACTTTCTTATAGGGTCTATTCACACACCTAAAAAATAAAACACACCTTGGAGGTGCATGGGATATTTTAATACAACCTAAAATATATTACCTAAGCATAAAATTATTCTCTAAAATCATCCTCCATCTATTTTCACACTTTGACTTGGTCAACTCTGATTGCTACAACAAATCTCTAAGAAATATGCACTTTCTTATAGGGTCTACTCACACACCTAAAAAATAAAACACACCTTGGAGGTGCATGGGATATTTTAATAAAACCTAAAATATATTACCTAAGCATACCAATCCATTATGGTCACTTTTGATCAACATCTTCAACATTGAGTCTTTATTAGGGTTCTAATAGGGTTTAAACCTATTTCAATCATTAACAATCATTCATAAAGCATAGTTGTTCAACCTAAAAAAAATACCTATAATTTTGAGATATAAAAATTCCCCATATACCATGAATATATTAGGTTCCCATGAATTTTTTGATGAGCTAATGAGTATTAAAAAAACCTTCTTAGGTAGATAACTCTTCATTTTGTGCATTCAAGAGACCTCAAAACCATATTTCATGCCTCATCCTTTAAAATTTGACCTTAAAATTCATTAACATGTTTAAAACAACTTGAATTACCTATTTAAATTATCTCCTACTCACACTTACCTTGAAATTTGATCCTGATAACCCATTAGGCCACACCCTCTCTCTTTGCTCACTTAGACCTTGACCTGTAAACCACATTAAGATTTAAAATTGACCAACATGCCTCTTTTCAAGAAATATCCACCACTATAGAAAATTAAATAAAACTCTCTCATTATTAAAAACTAATTAACATCCTTCATAATCCTTGACAATAGATCATGATGCCTCATTAGGCCAAGCAGGGTCTATAAATGGTCTAGATATAGACTTAATCTATAGGTCCTACCCATGTAGGCTCACCCTAAGACTCTTATTATTGATCCAATTATTCACTTAAATTTTCAATAAAAATAATACAACCACTCATTCCTATGTTCACTCATCTCACCCATCTATCATACTCATACTTTTTCACAGGGTCTCCTCATGCTATGACTAGTGCCATGACTAGGATTCTTAAGTACTTGAAACATGAAAAATGACATTGAAACACTTATGAAAGTATATAAAATTCACTTATGTTATCATATAATTATACAAAACCTCTCACAAGATTGTACTTACTTACTTTACCAAACTTTACTATGCACACCTTCTCATAGGGTCTACACTAGGATTCACAACATACCTTGTACTCAGGAACTAGTACTCAAACATTCTTACCTTAATGATATCAAAAAATAACACTCATCAGACATCAATCTCATACCACTATAATATTATTGACATAAATTAATATAATAATCATTATGTTTCTTTCAAATTCTCTTTCTCTTCTAAACATTACTATCAACCTTGACATTAACTAACATAAGAGACAAAATTCTCTCTTTGATGTGAACCTTAACATCAGAAAAAATAATATACATTATATTTACTTTAAATTCTCTCTCTTACCTAAAACTTGACATTAACGACATCAACCTTGACATCAATGATAATAACCTTGACATCAATGGAAACACTTCTCAACAAAACACTAATGATAGATAAAACCAAATTTCTATCCAAAACTTTATCATAACCCCAATATTTATTTTTATAATATGTATGAAAATGAATAGGTTTATTTCCTCTTAATCACCCACCTAGAAGATTCCATATTATCTTTTACATAAAAATCATTTTTCCTAAGTTTTTAAAATTATTTGAAAATGAAATTGCATGTTATTGTCCTATTACCCCTAGGCCACCAAAAAGAGGGTTAGGTGAAACCAATCTCCTTTGCATATACATAAATAAGAATATGATTTAAATAATGTTTAAACATTATATTTTTTAAGACTTGAATAATCAAATTTTAATTTTAATTTCCAAAAATATTTTATCTAAGTGTATACCAATTTCATGGATAAACACTCAGTGATTATTCCTATCAAGTTTAATAAATAGTATAAAAATGAGAACCCTCATCTTAGCTAGTTCATAAGTAACATAGAAATGACTCATAATTAAATTCAAATAAATCAATAGTAATCATAATAACATGTAGTTTAAATAAATCATATAACACATCACAAAATACCAAAACACTTAACGTCTCAACATGAAATTGTGTCTATGTATGTGTTTGGGATGAGTTATTTCTTATCTCACTTTATAAAATATAACTCCTCCCATATTATGCTCTCCCTCTATTCCACTCAATGATGGTGAGACAATCTTGCAACTACCTTAATTAAAAATAATAATAGTTAGTCCATTTCATCACTAAAATCATGAAATTATGTAATCATTTTAAGTACTCATAGTACCATTATACAACCTACAACAAACTATGCATATCAATCTCAACCATAAATGATCATAAATGTTGAAATAAATGATATAATTAAAATACATAATTTTTAAAACCTTAAAATAAATTTATACGATTTTATACCATAGAATAAATGATCACTCAGTTAATCAATCAAATATTGTTTGTTAAGGGTGGGTTGGTATGTAACATCTACCCCACCTTAAAATAGGTCATCATTCCAATGACTTTATTATAAACATATCTAATAAAATAAAATAATTTTTAGTAGAAATTTATTGAAATAAATGAGGAAATATCCAATGAAATTCCTCATAATCCTCCCATGTGGCACTATCTTCATAAAATTGGTCCCACTAGACCTTTAATTGTTATAATTATTTATTACACAAGATAATATTACGTGTATCGTGTAATTTGATTGGTTCTACTATTACCACCTCTAGATATATAAAATATAATGCATTACATGCCAAAACATGTGAAGGATCAGCTAGAAACTTTATAAGGTAAGATACATGATAAAAATTATGTATTTGTGTTAAATATAGTGGAAAACAAGTCTATATGCTACAGGATTTATCACTTCTAAAATATTTAAGGATCCCA
This sequence comes from Torreya grandis, assembly GCA_037957365.1. Taxonomy (NCBI): domain Eukaryota; kingdom Viridiplantae; phylum Streptophyta; class Pinopsida; order Cupressales; family Taxaceae; genus Torreya; species Torreya grandis. The sequence continues at coordinate 663,692 of JARHVA010002932.1, read as the reverse complement.
CATATCTAGGTGATAGCTTGGCTGATTTCTCAAACTTGATAAAGCTCTTTTGAGTTTTTACTCATAGAAATACATATTCTCCAATTGAGAATTACCTTCTTATCCTTTTTAAGTGAATGTAAATTTTCTACCTATCATTGGCTCTAGTAAATATTTGCCTAATTAGTTACGCATGTTCTTCCATTTGAGTGAGTATATCGAGTCCAAACCCCACTTTATCCTCTAATTTATCCCATTTAATAGGTTTTTTACACCTCCTACCATACAATGATTCAAAAGGATCCATTTTTAATATAATTTAAATGAGTTATTGTAAGAAACATAAACTAATGGAAGATATTATTCCTTTTTGCATTGATGGTCCATGCAATACATCTATAAAATATCCTCCAATATTTGATTCACTCTTTCCATTTTCCCATCCATTTTTGGATGGAAAGCTATAATAAATTTTAATTATGAACCTGATATTTCATTAAGATTTTTCCAAAACCTTGAGGTCATTTGTTGTTCCTTATCTAAGATGATCTTTTCTATAACCCATGTAATTTATACACTTAATTTAAAAACCTATTTTTACGCACTACTTTATCATCGACTATATTTATTATAATGAAGTGTGATAATTTATTGATTTTATCAACAACCATCAAAATAATATCATGATGATTCCTTTACATAGGTAAGCCTTGGACAAAGTTGTTATTTATGACTTGTCATTTACATTTTGGTATAACATGTGAGTATAAAAACCTAATATGCACATGTTCATCCTTTACTCACTAACATTTTAATAATATTGACACAAAATACAACACATAATTCTTCATTCATTTCTATAATTACAATGGTTTTAGCTCTAGTAAAAGATTAGTCACACTAGGATGACCAGAATATGGAGTGTTATGAAACTCTTCTAGCACAGTAACCCTAAAATTTTCTTTATCAAGTACATATATCCTTAGATCGAACTAAAAATTTAATTATTCTCAAATTAAAATCCTTTATATCTAAGGTCTTGAGTATTATATAATAGATATTTTCTAACCTACTCAGATAATTCATCTCCTAGTGAGAACTTCAAAACCTAATCTCTAAAGGTACTCTTAATAGTTTCCATTGTTGTAATATTCCTTCTACAACTAAGATCATGTGAATCTTTACTTACCATTAATATATCTATTTTAAAATTCATAATTCAATTAAAACTCAAACCATTATTTTTTCAAACATTTAGGTTGGTTTGGGTTAATATATACTTGAGTCCCAAGTTATCTATTTTAATCTCAAAAGGTTTTCCTAACAAGTAATGCCTCCATACATGTAAAGCATGCACTATGGAAGCCAAATCTAATTAATGTGGCGTATATTTATCCTCATAATATTTTAATTTATTGGATTCATAGGCTATATCATATCCATTATACCTAATAACTCTTCCTAAACCATCCTTAGAAACACTATTTATTACTAAAAATGACCATTTAGTTATATAATTCACGACATTAGTGTTGAAGTAAGCTTCTTTTTCATATTTTGAAAGGCTTATTCACACTTATTGGTCCAAAAAAATGTTTCTCTTATCATTATAGAGATGTTATTGGATTATCTATTTTAGATAATTTGGGTACAAATTTTCTATAATACCATATAAATCCCATAAAGATACACAGACCATGCAAATTCAAGGGTTTCAACCACTCAATAATGAATCTTATTTTAATTAGATCTACATAAATCCCCTATATAGATATAATATTCCCCAGGTATTGTAACCTTACTTTTAATAAATCACACTTTGAAAATTCACCATAGAACTTATGATTTTGTAACCATTGTAAAACCAAATACAAATGCTTAATATGTTCCTTTTCACTTTTAGATTAGATGAGGATGTCATCGATAAAAATAAGCACAGATTGATCAAGATAATCCTTAAATACACTATTCATGAGATTCATGAATGTTTTAGGTACATTAATTAGCCCAAAAGGAATCATTATTAATTTATAGTGACTATACCTTGTCCTGAAAGTAGTTTTTAGAATACCTTCTTTGTTGATTCCTAACTAGTAGTACACTAATCTTAGGTCAATTTTATAAAAGATCATTGTCTCATGTATTTGATTAAAGAGATCATCAATGAAAGGTAATGGATACATGTTCTTAATATTATATTTATTAAACATATTTCAATCTATACACAAGTGAAGGTTTGCATCCTTCTTCTTCAGGAACACTACTAGTGCACCCTATGGTGAAACACTTGGCTAAATCAAATCTTTGGCCAACATTTCCTAAAGTTGGGACTTTAACTCAACTATTTATTTTTTATCATTATGTAGGAATCTTATATTGAGGTTTTTACCATAGAATGATGTCTATATTGAAATCAAACTTTATATTCAGAGGTAAACCAGATAATTTCTCTAGAAATACATCCTAAAATTCTTACAATAAGGGATAATATTCTAAGGTAGGATCTATAGATTATTCAATATTGTCTACCTTAATTATAAATATCTAACATATTTTTCATTGAATGGATAAAATTTACCTTAATTCAAACTCTTTCTTTTCACTTTACATTTGGGTTAGATTTTCCCCAATTATCCAAGAATTATACCTTCTTTATGTAGTAAAGTTTTGTTTGGTGCCTACAAAGCTAGTTAATTCCTAGGATCACATCATATGACACTAATGGTGATGAAAACAAATATAACAACATGTTAATTTTGGGTAAGCTTAATTCTACCTCAACAATTAATTTCTCCACTTTGGCCTTGGACTCATTCTTGTATTTCATTGACCAAGCATCTGCTGTAAAATTAGCTTTCTCAGGTAGTTATTATAACATGTTAGGAGATAAAAAAAATTCAATGCATCTAATATCTATCAAAATGGAAATAGGATTCCCATATAAATTACCTAATACTTTGATGGAAGAGGATTGTAATTTAACTTGATGATTGTCAATATCTACATTATTTCATTATTGGAAGGTTCCCTATGATGATGTAGAGGTGGATGGATTATTTCCTTTGCCTTATGTCTTCCACTGAGGACATTCCTTACCATAGTGATATCCTACATATGTTAAACATCCATCTAGTGGTTTCATCCTTTAATATTTATTTCTTCCCTTAAACCCTTCCTTGAAACCATTTCTAGGTTTCTTATTTCTTGAATTATTATTGAACATTACATTTTGGCTATTAAACTTATTCTTTGATTTCCATTCTCCTTCCAGTTATTCTTATTGAAGGCAGTTTTTAGTCTAATGAATTTATTATTGAACTTATCTCTAACCTCTATAATTAATTTCATCTAATTCTATTATTTAACCACTTTATCAAAAATATTACCCATGGTGGATGGTCTATGTACATCCACTTCACACCCAATATATGGCTTTAAACCCATGATGAACTTATTGATTTTAAAGCATTCATATTTTTGGGTACTATGGCACATATTTCATAAGCTTAGTAAATATTTCTCGGTACTTTTTAACTTACAAGTATCCTTGTTTCAAAATTTCTAAATCTATTTCCTTTTGATCAAAATACAATTACGGTAGCCACTAAGCTAAAAAAAAGGATGCAAATTTTTCCCATGTTCTGGTGGTGGAATAAAGGCCCATATCTAGCTTCTTATTGGTCCAACAAGTTATTGTTTAACCATCAAGTTGATAGACTCCCCAAATAGCCTTGGCTACCTTGGAATAATTTGTATTTTCAAAAAAAAAATCCATCTCTATAAGTCAAGATTCAAATCTATCAACCAACATTTTACCATCAAACTTGGATGGATTTACTTTACTCATATCTCACACAAGTTTTACATCTACTTTCACTCTTACAACCTTCTGTTCCTAGGAATCCTCCTGACCATATGGTTGCTCCACTAGTTCTTATTATTCATTTTACTCATCTTACCCATGGAATGCCTACTCTAGGGCTGATAATTTGTCCCTTTTTTGTTCATGACTATGAGGATTTGATCAAGCTTTTAAGCTTTATAAAATACCAAATTATTAGGATCAACTTAAAAATTTTCATAAAATTCCTCTCAACATTTGACCCTCCACATACCATTATTTCCATTAAGATATGAAATATATTTTAACATTAGTGGACTCATTAGATCTGAGCATTTAAATATACATCCTAATACCATAGTGTGAGAACTTTGTTGGCTTCCACCTAAACCACATAAAATATATAATGGTGTTTACACTTATTAATACAAGTTTCATAATATTTATGAGCTAAACATACTTAAAATACATCATATATTTAAAATTATTAACCCATTGATTATACAAAGTCCTAATTAGCTTACAAAAAACATTTAGGTAGTATAAAGGATCAAAATCCATGAAATAAAGCATATAATACATGAATGGTTCAATTGTACACCATGTAATGCATCCCTATATCTATTATGAACATGCTCCTTTTATAATGCAGCACATGTGGTTCAATAATCTTTAAATTAATGAAAAAATCATGGAATGGTGGACATTTTAGGCACATGGAACATTTTGTATATATTAAGCAAAAAAATGAAAATTTTGAATAACAATCAAAGTTTGGAATAAAGAGGTTTTTAGAGTCATTTTTGCTCAAAAGAAAGGTTTAAAGGAATAAATTTAAAACCTAGATGAAAACATAGATGAAAATGGACTAGATGAGTAGAATAACTTGAAGGAGAAATAATTTTTTTTTCAATATCATACTCTAACAACTAAATAATAAATATTTTATAGGTAGAAACCAATAGCCATGTGACTAAAATAGGGTGATAAGAATAACAAAATGTTACACATCACCACTTTTAATCATAGTGTTGTGACTTGTATTTACACCCTTTAATAATATGCCTAAGCTCTCCTCATCCAAGTGGCATAATGGAAACACCTATAGGCTTGTGGATAGCCTAAGGATGTGGTGAATCTCTAGATAGGGCTAGCTCTCTTGATATACCACTTGGGATTAAAACTAAAAATAAAATTTGGGGGTGAAAAGGGAGATAAAAAATATAATTAAAACTATCCTAAGGAAGTCGATACACCAAATATATTGATGACTTCCAACCAGCTACATGTTACACATGAAATCAAGGGTTAAACTAAACATACACTACTTCAATTTGCATCTTCTCACATAAATGTTACATTGTGAGGTTATGGATGAATGTGAAAATTTAAGAATAATATAAAAGAGGCCTTGAATTTAACTAATGAAAATACTAACTCACTCAATCCTTGAAATTTCCTATAACACTTCACATGCCCTACAAGAAAAAGCTTTCTAACTATAAACAGGATGCAAGGATGAGACAACATGCTAAGGAATCCATAGTATTCACTATGAAAGATCTAAAATAAAAGTAAAACACACTAATAAAATTCATGAAGAGGTAAAAAAAACTATTATTATTGATCAAATTGTATGAAAATGAGTAGGGCTTTTCCATACTTAGGTGGAACATAAGTTATAATGGCTAAAATGGCTAGTTCTTACAGAATTTGAGAGAGAGAGGAGAAGAGAGAAGTTAAAGGGTAAAAATGACACTTTTAAATTTTAGTTAATAAGTTAATTTTTCATTATAATATTATATGGTATGAACCATTCATTTTTAGGAATCCTAAGTGTCTATCCAAGTCATCAAACTCTTGCAAAGTGGCATAAAATCCTCTTAACTAGCTTAGAAAAATTGCCTTCATGATTTGAGCTTATTGAACACCTAATAAATAAATATGAATAGTTGAAATGATTTTAATTAATGGAAATTAATTTATGCATTCCTCTTCATTTATTGTTTGTAGTCTTGGTATTTTAGAATCATCCTAAAATGAGATATCATCATTTATTGTCAAGAAAACTCCTCTTTCATACACCCTGCACACTTGGCTTGCAAAAATGAATAATTTTCTCATGAAAATATATTGTATGGAGTGAAATAAACCTATAAATACCCTTAATTTTCTTATAATCATCAGGGACACCTTAAAATCTCCTCACTTAAAGATCTCCATCCTTTTTACTAGCTTGTCCACTATGCCAGTCTTAACTATTGAGATGAGAGTTATTATTTAGACACTTAAGAGTTTTTTATTAGAATTAAATGAAAAAATATAGTTATTAAAATTCTTAATATTCACTCCAAAATTTATCTCATCTTTATAATCCTCTTTTAACTTGCACAATGCATAAAATTATCAAGAAGATCTTGTTTTATACCCTACATGTACAAGTCTGTACAGACAAAAAGTATGGGAGGGAGTATAAGTGAGTAATATATAATGTAAAATAACTTTCATGATCAAAATTTTCCATTATAATTCATCTCCCTCTTAATTTATCTAATTGGCTCTTGACTGAGGGTTTGTAAGGGTTTTAGGCCTATTTTGACTCTTAAGCTTTGTTCATAAAACTATGACATCCAAAATGAAAAAAAGTCCACAAACATGTTATTAAAGACCCCTAATAACATCCCATAACTCATTTTTCATCCATGCAAGGCCTCACGAAAGATATAATCATCTAAAATTAGGTTATCGAGCTTATTTTCTCTTATCCTACATGCTTGAGTTGTCTTAAGATCCAAGAATGGTTTACTTTGGTTTTATTTACACTTTAAAAAATTTAAAACTTAAAAATTAACCCTAAAAACAATCCCAAATTATTTTTAAGGTATATATCATGCTAGAATGGTGAATGGCCTCCCATTTGGCCTTGGCCTAAACCTTGTTCAATAGGTCTACCTAAAAATTGTATGTTTTATATAATCCTATTATATTATTTATATTAAAATGGTTCATACACCTTTTTATTCATCCCATAAACATGTTACAACAAGGTATAAATCATTCCTAGGTCTATAAATGAAATTGACCTATTGTTTGAGCTCTAGGCCAAAACCCTACCCAAGAGTCATGATTGCAACCTTGGAGGTTTAGAGCATCACATTTAGTTTATCTCTTTTATAACATAATTTTAATGTTTTATTAGATGTATTTAAACTTAATATATTTTATTTAATTTTTTAGCTATCTCCTAGTCACTCCTTTTATACCTCACTCTCAAAAAACTTGCAAGTCTTATATAAGGGGAAATACACTCTATTTAAGATAAAATAGAGGGTGCTTCCCATATTTTATCACACCATTTGAATATTTGAGAGGATTATTTAAATTTTAAAAACATTATACATAAAATTTAATCCCTTTTTCATGTTTTTTCACCCTCCATTTCCCTCAATTTTCAAGATAAACCATGCAAGAGATAGACTTTGTATAAGGTTTCTCTTTATGGACTTTGTAATGCTCTAATGTATTTCACCTATAGGTTGAATGCATGAATTATGATTTAATAAAATTTTAAAACTTCCATATAGTCCCTTGTGATCACTTTGAATTTCTTTGACCCATTTGTTCACTCATCCACTTAAACTTGCACCTTAAAGGGCTAGCATGACTATGGCAACCTATTAGGGATTTAAGGAAAACTATCTTTAAGTCTATCATATTTGACCAAATCAGACCTTTGTAACCTTAGGAACATTTTTAAATTCTCTCAATATATCCTCCAAACACTAAACATACTCAATTATTTCCTACTTTTTAAAAGTGAGCCTTAAACAACTATGAGTTATAGGTTGCTAATACCAAATCCTGACTGTCTTGTCCTTAAAATCTCACACTTGTAAGTGTATGCTGAATTTTTCATGATGAAATAAATGATTAAAGGCTCTTATTTTATATTTAATGATCATATACATTTATTTTTATCCATTTAACACTTTTTTTGAGCCTAGACCATCACTTTGAAACCTAGTCCCGCTCACTGCTAACATAGTCAAACATAGTTGACTGTAGGTCAAAAATCTTATAGGGGTCAACCAAAACCTTTAAATAAATGAAGAAAACCTTTCATAATTTTTATTTTTCATCCTCATAATTTTATTTCATACTCACCCCATATATATGAAATTTATCTCAATATTATCAACTCTTTGTTCACTTCTTACCACAATTTATTGTAGGTGAGTATTTTGAGAGGAAAAGACCCTCGTAGGTTTCATGGGATCTAAAAAAATGATTACCACATCACCTTAATGATATTAATTTTAAGTTGGTATTGAATTCACTCCATAAGGCCATAAAAATGTAATAATATTCCCTTCCTTCTCTTTATTATACCAATGACCACTTAAGGGTTCAAACCTACAGATAAGATTGTAGGGATTTCAATGTTTTTTAGGAAACTTTAAGGCTCTAAACATCCATCTTCTCCTTAATTCCTAACCCTCATATTTATCATGGCTCATTTATATGATATATTATATTAAACTCATTTATCTGGATGATTTATAAATGTCTGCAAACATGTTATAGGGTGCCTACAAGAACCCATGTGACCTTTGTTTTGCATCATCAAGGACAAAGTCTCTAAATTTATAGTCATGTCATTTTTAATATTCCTCTAGTATAATTTTCTCATATATCCTTGAAGACAAGTCTTCCAAGGTGTATTTATCATACTATATCTTTATTAATAGTTCCATTTCTTGTTTCAACACTTCATAGGGGTCCTCAGCTCTCTATTAAGGTGTATTATAGGTGAGCAAAATCATGCATATAAGTAGTGGAGATGGAAAAGTAGGTAACAAGTATTTTCATAACCTCATGAAAAACATCCATGATCTTTTAAATTGATCCAATGATAAAATATGATGTCACAATCTTAAGGTAGTTTTACACCTTGTTTCAATGTTGGAAAGTTTCTATGAGATCACCTACAGGTGCACACTTTAATGACAAACTACATTTACATTGCATTTGACTATCAAAACTTCATTTTTAACTCTTTGGAGAATATATACTATTTTTTAATCTTTCCAAACACATACTAAATCATTTAGATCTACAATAAATTCCCATGAACACACTAAACATTCTATACACACATGATCAACATGACTGCAAGTGAGAAGAAGTGAGGAGTTGATAATGGAGAATGATAAGATGGGAAGTTGATCCAAATTATGATGTGATGAAAAAAAACATGATAAGGGGTGATAATATGGATTTTATTAATTTGTAACATCATTTTCCATTCACATAAGACCTCTGTAGAAGACTAACATTATAGAATAAGGAAAAAATGACTACAACATTACAATGGTGACACCTTCCTACAACATGAGACAACTTGCCCATAAAACACCATAAAATATGAAAATAATAATGGATATAATATTATAAGGTATCTAATATCATATGGAGTCAACATCACCAATTAGTTCATATGGATTTGACCAAAATGGAATAAAACCTATAGGGTGCATGAAATATCTAGAAGAAAAATATAGTCAAATTCATAAGGATGGTTTATGAAGAAAAAGACACCATTATTAAAAATATTTTAATTTTAATTAATTTATATAATTTTAATACAACCTACCAAAATCATTTGTCTTGAAACCTCTTGAGTTGTCCATACTGAGCAAAAATCTAAAGGTCACTTCTGTATATCTAGGAAAGCAAAGATGGAGTAGAATGGTTTTGGATTAAAAATAACACTTACAGAGAATGTAAATAATCTATATGAGTGTGATTAAGATTAATATTCTACAAATTATATTTTCCCACATGTAACACATCCCCATGAGTCATAAAAGTGCCAAATGCTCTCTTTTTCAATTGGATTCTTGAATTTTAGCTAAATAACGTACAAAATTCTAATCTAACTAACATCCTTAATAGGTAAAATAAATTCTTGGATTATTGGAAGGAAAATTTTACATCTTGAAACCTTTTTAAATGTGCCACTTTCATTTATGACCCTTAAAAGCCCACTAAATGACCCAAAATGATAAAATGACTAATATGACTAAGACCAAGGCTAGGATGACATCAAATAACATATAACACACCCCATGAAAATATATTAGACCACATAAAACATATAAAACTAATTTTTTTCCTATGTGTCCCAATTTTACCTAAAAGTCAAATTTGGTCAACAAAATGTTGACTCATAGGGGTAGTATGCCTACTATGCTAACTAGACCAGTAGCCTTATCAATACATTGGGTTTAGGAGTCAACTAAAGTTTGAGAAAAAAAATAATTATTTGAACATTGAATAAAATATGTGATCAATAAAAAACCAATGAATAACTCAACCACACCAAACAAAAAACACACACAAAGCAAAAAAAATGCACATGTGCTTCATGAGAACTTATGGAACACACACACTAAACTAAAAAAACTAACTCAAACACTAACTAAAATAAGATGAGAACTTCCTCCTGGATCAAAGGGGAAATTTGAAACCCTTCTTGCCTCATGACATGAAGGAATGAACGAGGCATATAGCCTTTTTTATTTTAGCATTGATGTCTTCAACTTTCTCATAATGTTTTCCAACTTCATTAGCATGATGTTCATTGAAAACTAGGTAGCTTCAAATAGGTTTACTACAAAAAATTAAATTCTCTTCAATCCAAATAGCCTCAACCTTTTCATGTGGATCTTTCATTACAACCTCATTATTAATTTCCATATGGCTATCAATAAGATTATGTTTCTTCTTAGATGCAATCTCTTCTAGATAATCAAGGAACTTTACATACTCTATCCAATATTTATCATTGTCCTCTATGGAATATTATTTTTTCACCTTATCATGTTATCGACCCTCAACTTGGAAAATCTCTTCATGCTCTTGAAATAAATCAATTTGTAGCTACCAATCATCCTTGTCCTCTTTATCATATAAAACCACCACCTCTTCAATCTTCTCTTCTAGATGTGTGATTTCATCAAGCTGATTTTATTCAATCTCCAATGAATCTTATAGTGATTCAATATTAGGTTGAGGTGTTGGGTCATCTCAAAGAAGAACATCTTTCACATTGATATCAAGAAAGTTTTCTAGGGTTGAAACCTCTTTGGGAAATATTTCAAATTTTTATCCATCCATGATAGCACATTCATCCTCATACTTGATATGATTCCAAAACTTTTTAATTAGATGTAGAGTCTTCTTCAAGGGCTACAAGATCTTCCATCACCTTCTCCTTCATGGTGATGCCAAAACTAGGCATCTTGAAATCACGTGACCTAGCCCAATGAAGCTTCTAAGGAGGTATGTATTTTTCAATTAGGTTTTATGAACATTTATAAAATAAATTATCCTATTTAGGTTATCATACCATAGGTCCATCAAGGAAAAGGGTGATGGGGTGAGGATAAAATCAACTAGTTGGTGGATGTGGCACATAAGGACTCAAAATAAGATTAAGAGTGAAATGTAGGGGGTTATTTTGTAAGAACTTGGGGAAAGGTGGGTAGACCTTAGGATTAAAAAAACTTGATTTTATTCCTTTAAATTTAGACTCACTTCATTCACATTTTATTTATATGGAGGACTCTCTTGAGGAATGGTGGATGGGGTGTGTTTAGGTATAGGATATTCTTTTGGGTTTAAATCTTCCATCACACCTTGACTTAGTAGCTTCATCCTTGACTCTAACTATTCAATTTACTTGGATAGGTTATCTTGGAAATTTCTCTCTTGAATTTTATATTCATCATCATGAGGATGAGTAATACAAGTGAATTCATATGAAGGACAAGAGGTTTCTTGAGTAAGGGTGGGAGGGGCTTGCATAGGATCAATTTCTTTCTCAACCTCACCATATTTATTAAGGCCTTTATCTTATTATTTATTTACCCATGACTCCAATATATTATTACATATTATAATTTTAGGATTATAAGTCTTTTCTTGAGGAGGTGATGTAACTTGATGAGTGGATGAAATATTCAAGAAATTTGGAATCTACTTAGACTTGGAATCTCCACCTTGTCTCCAACTTGGAATGGCATATCTAGAGGTATCTTCTTGAAGTGAGGATGTAATGATAGAGGTAAATGAAGGTTTATATTCCACTTATATTTATACTAAGATGGACTACTAAATTTTCTTATTGGCCAACTCAATTTGCCTATCAAGGTTTTCTTTAAACATAAGGCTAGTCTTTTCAACTCTCTCTCTTTCACTTGATTTGGAAAAGAATGACTTTGGAAATTTTTATTGGGATCATGAGTAGGGATAAAATATGGTGGATATCAGACTTAGGGAAGTGGATATGAAGGTTCATAGACTTGGTGAGGCTGCCTCTCATGAATGCCTATCTTATCTTCTAAGGATGCAATCAAGCCACTCACATTTAACATCTCATTTGTAAGCCTTTGCCAATTGGCTCTCTCAATAGGTGCCCACTCTCTTTTGAAAAAATCTAAGTCATATGTCACCTTGTGAATAAAATGTCTAGGGAAAATTTTACCATGTCCCCTTAGTGTATCAAACTCCAACACATGCTTTTCATAACCCAAGGGTGCCTTCGTAAAAGTTGTAATGGACTGATGGAGAAGTGGATAGGTTAGCTAGGAGAAATATATGAAGGAGGCTAACTATATTACTAATAAGGATCATGATAAGGTTGGATATATGCTGATAAGGATCATGTTGAGGTTGGAAATATTCATATAAAGACTGGTAAGAGTCACACCAAGGCTGATAGGAAATGTCATGAGCTTGACATGTCTCACTAACTTATGTAAGATAGAATTCAACACCAAAATTAGCTATGAAACCTAATTAAAATCAAGAAGATAAATAAAATATGTTACCAAAAATATTTAAATTATAACTTGGGATAATTTTCCAAATGATATAGCTATAGAGTCACCATTGATTCTTGAATATATGCCTCTAAATGTTGATTGTTGAAAGACAATACCAAAAATCTTTCAACTTCTTAGACCAAGTGTCCCATTGGGCATGAAAAAAACTATTGTCACTTGGATTTTAAACCTTTGAGGAGATTCATAATATATCCTCATCCAAGTGGCACAATGGAAACACCTCTAGGCTTGTGGGTATCCTAAGGATGAGATGAATATCTAGATAAGGCTAGCTCCCTTGATGTACCACTTTGGATTGCAACTAAAAATAAAAATTGAGCATGAAAAAGGAGAGATAAAAATGAAATAAAAATATCCTAAGGGAGGTGATACATAAAATAGATCTATTACTTCCACCTACTGCATGTTACACATGAAATCAAGGGATAAACTCAACATACACTCCTTCAACCTGCATCTTCTCACATCAATGTTACATTGTGAGGTTATGGATGAAAGTGAAAAGATAGGAGGAATAGACAAGAGGCCTTGAATGGAAATAATAAAAATACTAACTAAATCAATCCTTTAAATTTACTATAACACTTCACATGCCCTAAAAGAAAAATCTTTCTAACTACAAATAAGATGTAAGAATGAGACATGTTAAGGAATCCATAGTCTTCACTAAGCAAGATCCAACATTAAAGTGAAAAACAATAATAAAATTAATGAAGAGGTAAAAAATCAGTATTATTATTGATAAAATGGTATGAAAATTAGAAAGGCTTCATCATACTTAGGTGGAACATAAGTTACAATGGCCAAAAAATGGCTTGTTCTTATAGAATTTGAGAGAGAGAGGAGAAGAGAGAGGTTCAAGGTTCACAAGGACAATTTTTAAGCTAAGAGAATTAGTTAATTATGCATGTGAAGAGGATATGGGATGAACCATTCAAGGTTAATAATCCCAAGTGTTCATCCAAGTCATCAAACTCTTGTAAAGTGGCATACAATCCTCTTAACTGGCTCAAAAAAACTACCTTCATAATTTGAGATTATTGAATGTATTATAACTAACTAGGAATAGTTATAATGATTTTAATGAAGGTTAAGTAATACATACATTCCTTTCCATGTATTTTTTGTATTCCTAGTCTTTTGGAATCATCCCAAAATGAGATATCATCATTTATTTTTAAGAAAACTCTCTTTCATGCGCCCTACACACTTGGCTTCCAAAAATTCATCATTTTCTCATTAAAATAGATGGTATTGAATTTAATACACCTTTAAATACCAACCATGGACTTATAATCATTAGGGACACCTTAAAATATCCTCACTTGAAGATCTCCACCCTTCTCACTAGCTTGTCCACTACGCTAGTTTTGACTGACTAAGATGAGAGCTATTGTTTGGACACTCAGTATTTTTCCATTAGAATTAAATGACAATATTTAGTTATTAAAATTACTAATATTACATTCAAAATTTATCTCATCTTTATAATCCTCCTATAAACTACACAATACATAAAACTATCAAGAAAAGCCTATTTTGTACCATATATGTACAAGCCTGTACAGATAAAAGTATGGGAGGGAGTATTAGTGAGTAATATATAAGTTTAAATAACTTTCATGAGAAAAATATTCCATTATAATTCATCTCCAATGTCATTTCTCTAATTGGGTCTTAACTAAGGGTTTGCAAGGGTTTTAGGCCTATTTTGACTCTTAATATTTGTTCATAAAGATATATCATCTAATTTGAATTTTTTTTTGATAAAAAATGTCCTTCTAGATCCATAATAACCTTTCATAACTTTTTTTCTTCCATTTAAGGCCTCATGAAAGATATGAGCATATAAAACTAGGTTATCAATTTTTTTTTCTCCTTTCCTATATGGCTGAGTTGTTTTAAGGTCCAAGAATGGTTTCCTTTGGTTTTTTTTTTCACTATAAAAGCTGTAGCACTTCTTAATTCACCCTAAAAAAATTCCCAAATTATTTTTAATGCACATATCATGCTATAATGGTGAATGACCTCATATTTATCCATGGCCTAAACCTTATTCAATAGGCCTGCCTACAAATTTTATGTTTTAAATCATCATATTAATATTATTTACATTATAATAGTTCATACACATATTTATTTATCCCATAAACATTTTACAACAAGTTATAAATCATTCCTAGGGCTAGAAGTGAAATTGACCTATCGTTTGAGCTCTAAACCAAAACCTTGCCCAAGAATCATGATTGCAACATTGGAGGTTTAGAGAATTACATTTAGTTTATATATTTTATGACATCATTTTCATGTTATGTTATGTGTATTAAAACTTAATACACCTTCTTTAATATTTATCTAATTCTTAGGCACTCCTTTTATACCTCACTCTCAAAAACCTACCAATATTATATAATGGAAAGTACCCTCTATCTAAGATAAAATAGAGGGTAATTCCCCTATTAGCTTAGACTATCTAAAAAATATTATCCCTTATTCAGGTTGATAGACCCTCCATTTCCCTCAATTTCCAAGATAAACCATGCAAGAGATAAATTATGTACAAGGTTTTTCTTTGTGGACTGTGTAGTGCTCCAATGTATTAAAATTGTATGTTTAATTCATGAATTAGGATAGAATAAAAGTATAAAACTTCCCTAAATTACCTTGTGATCACTTTTAATTTATTGGACCCATTTTTTCACTCATTCACTCAAAATTGTACCTTGAATGGCTAGCATGATTATAGCATCCTGTTAAGGATTTGAGGAAACATATCTTGAAGTCTATCATATTTGACCACCTAAAACCTTTGGAACATTTTAAAATTATATTAATATCTCCTCCAAACACTAAAAATACTCAATTCTTTCCTAATTTTCCAAAGTGAGCCTTATATAACTCTGAGTTGTAGGTTGCTTGTATGAAATCCTAATTATGTTATCCTTAAAATCTAACACTTGTAGGTGTATGTTTGTGTTTTTTAGGATTAAATAGATGATTTAAGACTCTTATTTGATATTTCATGATAATATAAATTTATTTTGACCCATTTAACACTTTTTTTG
This sequence comes from Torreya grandis, assembly GCA_037957365.1. Taxonomy (NCBI): domain Eukaryota; kingdom Viridiplantae; phylum Streptophyta; class Pinopsida; order Cupressales; family Taxaceae; genus Torreya; species Torreya grandis. The sequence goes on along the minus strand of JARHVA010002932.1, from coordinate 647,898 downwards.
AGCCTAGATCATCACTTTGAAACCTAGTCCTGCTCACTGCTAACATAGTCAAACATAGTTGGTTGTAGGTTAGAATTCCTATAGGTGTCAAATAAAAATTTGAATTACATGAACAAAACCCTACCTATGATTTCTTGTTCATATTTATAATTTTATTTCATACTCACCCCATATACCTATAATTCCAAATCAAAAGTATCAACTCTTTGCATACTGCTTACCATAGTTTGTTGTAGGTGAGTATTTTGAGAGGAAGAGACCCTTATAGGTATCATGGGATATAAAATAATGCATATCCACATCACCTTAACACTTTTCATGTTCATTTTGTATTACCTTAACTTGATGAGGCCATCAAAATATAATAATATGCCCTATCTTATCTTTAGTATACCAATGATCACTTAAGGGTTCAAACCTGTAGATAAGATTATAAGGGTTTCAATGTTTTTTAGGAAACTTTGAGGCTCTAAAATTTCATCTTATCCTCACTTATTGATACTCATATTTGGCATGAATCCTTTTTATGCTATAGGATATTAAACTCATTTATCTAAATGGTTTACAAATGTCTTCAAACATGTTGTAGGGTGCCTACAAGAACCCCTTGGACCTCTATTTTGCATCTTTAGGGACAAAGTCTATAAGTTTATAGTCATGTCATTTGTAATATTCCTCCATTATCATTTCCTCATCTATCCTTTAAGACAAGTCTTCCAAGGTATATTAAGGATAATAGAGATTTAGGAATAGTTTTATTTCTTTTTTCATCACTTCATAAGGGTCCTCAGCTCTCTATTAAGGTTTATTGTAGGTGACCAAAATCATGCATACAAGAAGTGGAGATGGAAAGGTAGGAAGTAAAAATTATCTTGACCTCATGACCAACATCTTGTAGACACCTAAATTTGGCCACCAATGGCTTCATATCATACTTTAGATCAATTATTTCCAATCATTGAATATTTAGCCCAAAATTTTCTATTAGTCTCAAATTTATGTTTAAAACCTTGAATTAAATGAATTTGGCCTATTAAATTAATTAAACAAGGCAAATACAGACATTAGATTAATCAAAATCAAATAAATGACCAGATTCCTATAATGAATTAATTAACTTTCACATCCTAATAAAAACCAATATTTCAAATCTTAATTGAGTTCACCCATGAGCTAATAAGTCAATTTAATCAATTACTAAAAGGGAAATTCAAGAGCATCTTACCTTTCTAAGTTGTCTCAAATGGAAAATATCTAAAAGAATATTTTAAGAATATGCCAAACTCAATCAAAGTTAGTAAACTCAGCCATGTTTGTGAGTTGTCCCTTTTGGAAAATATCTAAATAGAATATCTTAGGAATATGCCAAACTCAACCATGGTCAGATTTAACCCATTCCAAGGGATTTTGAAGGCTATAAAAGAAAGCCTAGAGATCTTCATTTGAGGGGCTCAATCAAGTTAGAGTTATAATGTAGGAATAGATTCATGAAGCTAAAAGCATAGTGTTATAATGTTGAAATTGATCCAAGCCATCAATCAAGCCAAGTATTCAACAATGGTGCATAAAGGAGATGATGTTAGCCATATGTCATTTATGAATACATCTTATGCATAATATAAGCAAACCAAAAGAATAAATCATTTGGAGCTTTCAAGGAAGGTAAATATTTTTATTATATGCATTTTAGTTATGTTTAAAATTATTTTTTATTCATTAAGCTCCCCTTAATATTTAGGCCTAGAGATGTTATGCTAGTGTGATTATTTTATTTTTATTTCATTTTGGAACTAAAACAATACTAATCATCCTCTCTTGAGTCAAAAACCGTGATCACACATCCATTCTCTTTTAAATGGATCTAATGATAAAGGATTATGTCTAAATATTAAGTCATCTTTACACCTTTTTTCAATGTTGGAAGGTTTTTTGTGAGAGTGCATGTAGGTGCACACTTTAATGGTAGACTATGTTTAAATTATATTTTACTATCAAAACTTATTTTTTCACTCTTTTGAGAATATATACTATTTTTTCCTCTTTCCAAACACATCCTAACTCATTAATATTTATAATATAGTTCCATGAACATACTAAACATGCTATACACATGTTATCAACATAACTACAAGGAGAAGAAGTGAGGAGTTGACAATGGAGAATGACATGAAGGGAAGTTGCTCCAAAGTATGATGTGATGAAACTAAACATGGAAAGGGGTGATCATATTGATTTTATGAATGTGTAACATCATTTTCCATTCACATAAAACCTCTATAGAAGACCAACATTCTAGAAGAAGGTAAAAATGATTACAACTTTACAATGGCGATACCTTCCTAAAACATGAGAAAAATTTCCCATAAAAACACCAAAAAACATGAAAATAAGAATTGAGATAATTTTAAAAGGTTTCCAACATCCTCTGGAGTTAACATCACCAATTGGTTCATATGGATTTGATCAAAATGGAGCAAAACCTATAGGGTGCATGAAATAACTAGCAAAAAAATAAAATAAACTTCATGAGGATGGTTCATGAATCACATGAAACCATTATTAAAAATATTGTAATGTAAATAATGTCTCTAAGTTTAATATAATCTCACAAAATCATTTATCGTGAAACATCTTGACTTATCCATACTGAGCAAAAACCTAAAGGTCAGTTGTGTATATCTAGAAAATCAAAGATGGATCAAAATGGTTTTCACTTAAAATGGAACTTTAAAATCATGTAAATCATTAATATTATTTTTAGTAAGATTAAGATGCCTTTTATGATCTTTTACCATGTGGCACACTTCCTCATGGGCTATACAAGTGCCAAATGCTCTCTTTTTTAGTTGGATTCTTGAATTTTAGTTAAACAACTTGAAATATTATGATTTAATTGACATCCATTATATGTAAAATAACTTCTTGGATGTTTTTAAGGACAAATGTACATCTAGACACCTTAGGAAACATGCCACTTGCATTTATTACCCTTAAAAGACCACTAAATGACCCAAAATGACATATTGACCAATATGACTAAGACCAAGGCTAGGATGACATTAAATGACATAAAATAACATATAATAAACCCCATTAAAATATATTATAATCCCTAAAACATATAAAACTCATGTTTCTACCTATAGGGGTCCCAATTTGACCTAAAAGTCTAATTTGGCCAACAAATAGATCACAGAACTTCATCAAGGAACTAAGAAGGAATAATGTAGATCTATGTTTAGAAAGGAATGATATTAAGGAAGAGTGTGTAAATTTATTTAAATGAATATTTAAATAAAATCCTAGAGATTATGTTAGATTAGAATAGGAGACCTTATGTGCTATTATAGACCTAGTTTCAAGGGAGGATAATAATATTCTTATGTCACATGGTATAGTGTATGAATTAAAATTGAAATTATTATTATTAAATAAGGACAAATCCCTAGGCCCTGATGGGTATTCCATTTCTTTCTTACAAACATTTTGGGATATTGTCAAGGATGATTTTTAAAAAACTACAAAAGAATTCATAACCTCTAGATAGATACCACAATAATTCAATAATAAGTTTATTTATCTAATTTCAAATAAATAAAGAGCCTCAAATGTATCATAATTTTTACACATCATCCTTTAAAATTAAATTTATAAAATATTTACCAGAACCATTATCTAATATTGTAGCCTATCATGGAGAAAATCACTAGTATTCAGTAAGGAGGTTTTTTTCCTGGAAGACAGATTCAAGATGGAATTATAGTGATTTATGAGACCTTACACTCCATGGGAAAGAATAATCAACTAGGAATTGTTCTTAAACTTGACATGAATAAAGCCTTTGATATGGTAGATTAGAAATTCATGGATAAAGTCCTATGGTAGTTTGGTTTTCAATAATATTTTAGATAGCTTATAAATAATTACATATCTTCTATAAGGATCTTTATTCTCATCAATGATGTTATTATAGGGTAATTCAATATAAAACGAGGCATAAGGTAATTTGATCCTCTATCCCCATTTATTTTATTAATCATGGCTAATTCATTATGTATAATTATATTATTTGTTATTTCTAATGGATTTTTAAATGGATTTCAACCAACTAGGAATATGGATCCTTCCTAGTTTCAAAAAAAATTAGATGACATAATAATTATGGTTGAAGGATCATACATACCTATGATATTTCCAACAATTATAAAATAAACTTTGAATAAATCTCTCTATGCTTTTTAAATTCTCACATAATAAGAAAGAACAAGATCATAGATATTATAGGATGTCAAATAAAGGAACTACTAGTCAAATATTTAGGAATGCCCCTTGATTTTAAATATTTACCTCTTTCAACATTTAATTATTTTTTGGAGAGACATTAGAAGAAGTTATTAGGAAGGGAAAGGAGCCATGCTATCCCAAAAAGGTAAGCTACAACTCATAAAGAGTACTTTGCAAAGCCTCCCAATATTTTTGATTTCTTTATTTAAAATTCCTAAAATTATAGTGAAAAGGTTAGAAAAAATTCAAATGAGGTTTATATGGACTATATTATAAGATATATATAGGATCCCTTTGGTGGAATGGAAAAAAATATGCTCTTCAAAAATAAATGTAGGTTTAGGACTTGGAAAACTCAATTAGACGAATAAGGCCTTGATAACAAAAATGGCTTGGAGTTTTATCACATCTACCGCCTAGTTGGGAAGAATTATTCATGTCAAATACCTAAGATATAGGTAAGACTTACATTTTCTTTAAGAATATCAATTCATGAGAGACTCCAAATTATGAATTTCTCTTCTTACTAAAAATAAAACATCTTAAATGGTTGTAAGTGGAAGATAGGCAATGGATAAAGAGTAGGGTTATGGAAAGACACATGGCTTATAGAGTGATCTCTTATATCTATGGAACCATGGAATTAAATTACTCATGTCATGAAGCTCTCTCAGGGTCTTATGGTTTGGGATTACATCTATTCATTTGAGGAAGGTAGACATGGGAAACACATTTCTAGCATTTCTCTAGAAGGGTAAGATTTGGTTGTTCTCAACATTCATAAAAATATGATTCAAAATTTCCACATCTCCAATATATCATAATAAAATTAATTTATATGGACTAAATCCTTTCATAAAGTTTATAGTGTGAGGTCTAGATATATTCAAATATTCTCTATTCCTAGAGAGATGGTTCTTTGGTTAAACTTGGATTTCAACTCTTATTCTAAATATTAACATGTTTTTATGGATATTGGTTCAAAATAAAATATTAACCATTGAAAATTTGAGGAAAAGATGCATGGTTGTTATGAATGAATGTTTACTATGTGACTAGGATAATAAAACTAGTAATAATATATTTATTTAATGTCCTTTTGCTCATAAAATATAGATCCATGTATTAGATAGATTCCAAATTAGTTAAGTTCATCCACCTTTAGTTTTAGTTTTTTGGTGGGCATGGACATTCTCTCATTTTATCAATAATCAAATAATTTCCATTTTCAATCTAGATTTACCCCACATCATCTTGGGTATTTAGATTAAAATGAACAATAGAGTGTTTAGGAATAAGAAAATCCCAAGTGAAAAGGTAGGAGATTCAGTTATTGAAATAATAAAGATTTTTTTTTAACTTAGGCCATGTTAAAAACCTAATATAATGTTAGAGGATGAGACCAAGATAACTATTAACTAACAAGTAGAGGTCCATCATAGAATTTTTATAGATCCAAGAGTAGAGGCTAGGAAAAAAACTAAATGGAGTTCCCCAACACGTAGTTAGTTAAAACATAATTTTTATGGTGCATCTAAGGGGAACCCATGAGCTTCAAGGTGAGGATTATTCCTAAGGGATGATATAGGTTATTTCATAGTTGCATAATAAGGTGGTATGGGTGTTCAAACTAACCTTTGAGAAGAAGTGTTAACTATATTGTGGGGATTAAGGTTGGATAAATAATTGAAGATTAGAAATATTTTATTTGAAGGTGACAATTTAAATTTCATAAAAATCATCTCTATGAAAATTTTGATGGGTTGGGTGATTAATCAAATCATGTAGGAAGTTATACTATTATTTGAAACCTTTCAATAAATTACCTTTCAATATTTGTATAGGGAAGGTAACCATATAGCTGACTAATTTAAAAATGAAGGGGTGAATTCTCCCATATTAAAATAATGGACATAAAAGGAGGAATTTGTTATAACAATACATCTAATAATGGATTAATAATCCTACCTTGCAATGCAATGATTTTACCCATGACGTATCATAACAAAGAATGTACTAGCATTAAGAACTATATCATGATTCTTTATATGGAAATCATGATACAATAAAGATTAATGCATATGATGGATATATCAAGTCTAAATCCCATTATACCTCATTATTATGATAACATGTTCCAAATTTATGGGTTTTCCAAGAGAGAGTGCATTAATAAATGCACTAATAAGGCAAGTTTCCCCATAATCTTAGTAAGCTTTTATCTCCAAGAACAAAGAAAATATGGGAGGAAATTTTTTTAGGACAAAATCTATCATGTATGACAACCTAAAGGAAAATGACTAACTTTGGAGTATCCTACAATAGTGAGGTATGGCTAACTTCATGAAACTTGTTGAAGGATATGATGAACATGTGTCAAAAATGTTTGTTAAAATATGTAATAGGATGATCGTTAAAATTAATGGGGTTTAAATTGAAATTAGAGGGTATATTATTTATCAAATCATAAGTTTAAATATGGAAGTCACGAAAATATTCAATATTTGTATAAATTATAAAGAAGAAAAAAGTTTTGCAAGATTGTGAGGAGTTCACACCCATGCATAGTAGGCTAAATTCATAAATACTGCCAAATCCATACAGAGATGTGGCCAAGAAAATATTAGAGGGTAGACATAGTGTAGTACATATGTCTCATTTCATATTTATTAATTATTTTAGACATGATGTTTCCATTAGTCTCCCTTTCTTCTTACTTCACTCACTCGATAGCTCTATTATGGAACTCAAAAGGGGAAAAAGTCATAGCCTCTTTATCAAGCTATGATTTTCTTGGTATATAAATATTTCAAAGGGATCACTATGGGACTAAAGTATTTCTAAGGGAGAGGAATACCTAATCTTCTTAAGAAAGAGAGAAAACCATAAGCAAAATATGGTGACCCTATTCTCAAAATAAGAAAAGGAGGTTCAAAGAATTAAAAAAAAGAAATTAAAAAATAACCCAACCAAGATAGGTCTAGCCCTCTTAGGAGGGAGAACATATCAAATGTATATTAAGGAGAAAATATAAACCTTTGAAATTGGGATTAGGTGAATAATATTCCATAAATTGTGAATTTACCTCTCTTGACAATCTCAAAGAAATTCTAGATGATGAGATAGAGGATATAGTGGAGGGTATTCATCTCCTTAATAATAAAGTAATTATATTCTCTTCATAAGAAAAGGAACTAGGGGAGGAAACACTCATTAAAGAAGCTAGGAAAAAAGGGAAAGTGTATCCCCATCCTGAAGTGCTTATTTTAGATAATCTAAATGTGGATTTTGACATTTTTAGGGACTTCCTTAGAAATAAAACAAGGAAAAAATATTTGAAGAGCTCAACCTATAAAAATATTTCATTAGGTGGTTTTTTTAGAGATCATTCTATCCTTAGAGATAAGTTAAAAAAACTATACTAGGAATTCAATATCCTCAAAATCAAATACAATCTCTTGGTTTTAAATGATTAGCTAAAAATGTTTAAAACTTAGGTGGATACTTTGTAGTAGTATAATGTAGAATAGAGAGAGAACATAAATATTCTTGTTTAATTTATTAAAGCATCAATGAATAACAACATAATTTCTATTGAATTTATCAAAGTACTACTGGGTGATATGATGGACAAGGTCGAGCTATCGACTAGTAAAACTTATAAGTGCATTGGGTGTAAAGAAGATAAAAGGAAAGGCCCTCATAAAATCTTAAACACTAAAAAAGACCTAAAGGTAATGACCAAAAATTAGGAAGAGGTTTTTGGTAATGATAAATATTAGCTATCTTTTTGTTGTTTTTATGCCATTTTATACTATTCATTTGTATTTTATTATTCTTTAGCTTGTAGGCTCTTACTTAGTTTTGCATGGAAATATATAAGTCTTAAACACTTTTCATTTTGTTTTATTTTGTATAGGTTTGGGACATTGATTCAAAAAAACCTATCTTTTACCAATAATAAAAAAACTAGACAACCAATGATGTTCAAATTCACTTGAATCATGGTTAGATATGTATCCATTCATATAATAGTTATAAGAAATATAGAAGGTACAATTATTATAATATTTACTAAATATTAAATTAATATATAAATGAAATAACAATAGTACATTATAGCTTAATATAATAACTCATAATCAATACAATAGCCATGAGTATGCATCCAAAATGGTTGATCAGTTGAATATAGGGAGAGCACCATTGGTGTGTTTTTACTCTAACCACAAACCATTTGTCTCATACACATCTCCCCACTAGGAATGTCCCTTATTTTCACAAAGGCATAAAAATATAGATATCAATAACTTAGCCAAAATATTATTTAGTATAGTCACTAATACATGTATCAAAAATAAGACCATGGAAAAAACTCCTATATCTAATATGTCAACTAGAAAATATAGTGGATTGATAAAGTTTACAACTATAATATTACTTTATCCAAAGTTTTTAATTATAAATTTAAGATTTTTTAGGAATCTAATTCAAATCCACACACATTCATACTCTCTACTAACACAACTCTACCTCCTTCATGTTAACTAATGATAAGTATTTATAACTTGTGTATTTGCTAAAACTATCATACGTTAGTAAAACAATCATACAAATGTGTGACTTATAAAATAGTCCCAAAGATATTTCACTCAATAATTGCAATATTTAACTAAATAATCATTGATTTCATAATCATTGAATACAAGTTTAATCATATCTTTCATCTACAGGAAAATAGTATAATTTCACAAATTTGCAATTATCCCACATTCAAAATTTTAAATAAAATGGGCTAAATTCCTACCATTTGCATAATACATTTCTTAATAATAATCTCAATAATAATTCAAGAGTTTAAGTGAAGGTTCAAGTATAACTTAAGGAGAAATAAACAAGGCTAAAATAAGTTCATTCAAAATAACCCATGTATTATAGTGAAAAATCAAGCATCCAATTATTTTAGAAATATCATAATTCCATATTTATTTCATACTCCAATGCATATAATTTTATCTTATCAATTTACTTGCTTATTTTAATCTATATTTAATGATATAAAATGAATGGAGTTCAAACATTATTTAAGGCATATACAATCGGCAAATAGTCCTCAAAGTAGAGGAATAAGAATAATAATAATTTTAGAATTCTACTAAAAATATTCATATATTATCATAACTATGGATTTTCAATAGATTATAAAGTCTCATAATTAATCAATTTAAAATTATTCACAATATCTTATAAAATATTCATATTAATCACCTACAACCTATTACTATTTAAGGTTGAATATAACTACATAGTATTCCAACAAGATGAAAACTTAAAACTCTTAGGTATAATTATATATGAATATAAACAATCAAAAACTTCACCTATAACTTCTATATATACATAAATATATGGTTAAAACTGAACAATGAAAACTACTTCATATGATGCAAACTATAGTTCATTTTCAAGGCTTCACATAATAAATATTACTCTCTCTCTCTCTCTCTCTCTCTCTCTCTCTCTCTCTCTCTCTCTCTCTCTCTCTCTCTCTCTCTCTCTCTCTCTCTCTCTCTCTCTCTCTCTCTCTCTTCAAAATAACCTATACATAGAATAAACCTATATCAAACTTCCTGGGTGAAAAATCTCATGTTAAAGCTAAAGATATAATGAATGAGTACTTACAATTCATATTTTTGCACAAATGTCATATAAAGATTAGAATAATTGTATATACAATTAGATAATCATGGTTTATAGTCCATAAGCATGTATAATATTCAAACAAGGCTTTGGCTTCAATAAACTTAATGATCAATCCAAAAATAATCTTCAATAAGCTTAATTGAAATGATATCGATTTGATAAAAATTCATGTCATCTATAGTGATATTAAGGATAAATATATTTATATTTGTGACAAGAATAAAACTAATGCATATAATACCTTTAAAAAAACATTCCAGCATAACTCAAAATCCATGTGCTAGTCAAAATAACAAGTTTTTCCAATGTTTATGTAAAGTGAGTTGACTAGCAGAGAAAATGCTATCAGTTGTAGGAAAATTCAAAGAATCCTATTTAATTCATTTTCCATTTTCTAAGATTATATAGTTAAGTCACCCACTTTTATTATGATCCTATGGATATAATTAAATTCCATCCCCATGTCCATAAGAATGACATGGGTTTAGGTAGGGAATAGACATATTATTTTCAAGAATAAAACCAAAACAAAATCTTATCTAGTATCTATTTGTTTAGCTGAATGTGATGGCCATGAATAGCCAAACAACTACCATTCATTTTATTTAAGAGGATTTTAATATGACCCAGTGTTCAAAGGGTTTTAATAGACTTTAAAAAAAGAAGTCCATATCATTCAAATAAACTGAAACTTATTTCATCTAAGGAATTTTAAAACACCACTTTCTTGATTATAAGACCCAAAAAGAGTAAAATGTCTCCCATATGCAAAAATGGTAGTTGGCTTCTTAAATGCCGAGAATGGAAAACATTTACCTAGTCTTTTAAAACATTTCTTTTTTTCCTTTTTTATTCATGTCCATTTTATTTTATTTTCCTCTTATTATTTTATTCATTCCAAATTTATTCCATGTCTTATAAAAAAAATCAAAATTCCTTAATTACATGGTAAATTGCTACATTAGTTATGTATTATTTTTGAAGTTACTCTAGTATGGTGGTTGCATGGACTTTCTTCATAAATTTTATCCCCAATAATGGTGTAGTCAAATCATAAAGATAGCAAAAACCAAAATTCTATCAAAAAATTCATCATAACCCTAATCTTTTTTTAAGAAAATGAATGCAAATGATTAGGTAAATTTCCTCTTAATCACTCAACTATAAGCTTCCATATTCTCTTTTACATGACAAACAATTTTCTTAAGTTTTTAAAACTCTTCAAAAATGACATTGGGTGACTATTGTTACATTACCCCTATTTTACCTAAATGGGGTTAGGCAAAAACAAGAAATTTTGCACATTAACAAACAAGATGTTAAATAAAATTTAAACCATGGGTTTAAATACTTAACTAATCAATATTTAATTATAATCTATAAAAATAATTTATCTAACCATATACTAATTTCATAAATAAACAATGAGAAATTGTTCCTAGTAACTTTAATAAGTAGCATTAAAAGGAAAATCCTCACCTTAGCTAGTTTATAATAATCATTTAAATGACTCATAACAATTTCAAATAAAGTAATAACAACCACAATAACATGAATTTTAAATTAATCATATAGCACATCACAAAATAAGAAAACACTTAACATCTCAGCATGCAATCATCAAGTTGTGTGTGTATGTGTATGTGTTTTTGTTTATTTCTTTTTACCCTTACTTTATAAAATATGCCTCCTCCTCCCCTATTATTCTCTCCGTCTATTCCATTTAATGAGGGTGATCCTTTCCTACAAACACCTTAGTCAAAAAATAGTATTTAGTTCATTTCATCACTAAAATCATGAAATAAAGTAATTATTTTAACTATTAATAGTACCATTATACAACCTACATCATACTATACATACTAATATCATCCATTAATGATAATTCTTTTTGAATTCAATGATATAACTAAAATACATAATATTTAAATAGTTAAAATAAATGTATCTAATTTCATAATATATTAAAAATGATCACATTAATGAATCAAACAAATATTATTTGTTAAGGGTGAGTTACAATGTAACATCAAGATAAATCAAAATTGGAATTGGAAGATTAATGATCTTTTGCTCAATGTATAGTATAATTTATATGTGTTTTTTATATATGTATTGAATGACCTTGATGTGTTTATATAGAGAAATGTTTAGAATATTTATGTTAACCAGCCTTTATAAAAGTATATGAGGGTGAATATGAAATGTCTTAAATTTGAAAAGTTATTATTGGAATGTGGGGGACAAGGATACACTAGTAGACAAGCCCAAGTTCTGGACTTGACTACCTAGTGCGGTATTATCTCAAAGGGATAAAGATTGTTGGGATTTGGATGACAAGACCCTCTAATAATAATAGAGATTCCTAAATGATTTTTTTAATGATTGTAAAATGATAAATAAAATAATGAAGGTTATCATAGAGATTAAAAGTTAACCAAATAGAAATAGAACAAGGTAAGAATTTCAAGATAAAACATTATCAAATTATTAATGATTAAATTTGAGTGTCTACATGTGTTCCACATTTATTATAGTGATGCAATGTATTAAAATTATTAGATTAAAATATATGTGAACCTAAGTGTGTATACACACTTTGTATTTTTGATGTGAATATTGATGGTGCAAGATGTCTCAATACAAAAACTACAACAATGCCATTGAAATTAGTTAAAACTTGATATGCATTTTTGATATAGAATATTATCTGTTAAATCTAAAACTTGAAATTTTAAATTTTAAAAAGAGAGAAAATAAATAATAGACCTGAAGGATTGTGTAATTTAATTTCCCTATAACTTAAAAGTGTAAAAATGTGTGTACCCCATATTTTATGTATTCAAAGAAATTTTGAACCTATGGTGAATATTATTTGTTAAATCTAAAACTTGAAATTTTAAATTTTAAAAAGAGAGAAAATAAATAATAGACCTGAAGTATTGTGTAATTTAATTTCCCTATAACTTAAAAGTGTAAAAATGTGTGTACCCCATATTTTATGTATTCAAAGAAATTTTGAACCTATGGTGAATTTAGAGTGATCAAGTCTCAACTTGAAAACCAATGAAAGCCTTTGCGTTAGAAATATTGTATGATCCAACTCTTATTTGAATATGTAGAGTAATATGTAAAATAATTTTAATGGATGGAAACATAAAATTTGGATAAATATAATGGAGAAAGGGAAAACATAGACATTGAGTTTCATTGGACTCTAATATTACAAGCCTTAAAAATGAAGAAAAATCAAACCATTGCAAATGGGTCTAGATACTATTGAAACTATTAAACTTTAAAAAATTGAAATTGGAAATTGCCATGTATAAACATGAATAGGAATGAATATAATATCACATGTATTTGTATTTTATTGATATAGAATGCCAATTAAAATTTTAATTATTTGAAACTTTTAACTTGTAATTATTTTACATATACGCATGCATATGGATCAAGTATATGTGAATATTTATTGAATTAGTTATAGGAATGAGTAAAGATTCATGTCACATGCCCCCATAGTCTAAAAATTTTAAACCATGTTATAATTCTAAAAACTATAATTGTCATAAAACTAGTTTTTTTTTCTCATGAGGACTTAAATTTTGAGATGATATACATATCTTGAAAGTCATTGATATCAAAAGAGAAATTTATAATATGTGAAATATATAATAATGTTGTATTATATGAACATTTGAAATGTATTTCATCATAATATTTAATATAACATTGAATTGCATAGCATTGAATCATATAAGCAACATATGCATGATATGTATCATGGCACACGATAAAAAATAAGTAATTCATGAAACCATAGTAGCATGAAATCAACATACAATTAATGTTAGGTAATTTGATTAATATGTCACATATAAGCATATAAAGGCTACATATAAGGGACATGTTAATTTCATAGAAACAAATGGGGCCAAGGGCCACATGCAAATGGCATGAGGATTCCATACAATCAATAACATGTATATGTTTCACACACAAGGTTAAAGAACACATATAATAAATAATCAAATCCTAAATTATCATTTATTAAGGTAACAATATTGAAAAATAAGCATAGTGTAGATGAGACTAGTTTGCATCAACCATATGTATGAATGTCATTATTAGAAAATAAAATATCCATGTAACACAATGTAAAGTATGAGTGATTAGTAAAATATTTATAATATGCATATATCAACATGATATAAAAGTTATGTATAGATATAATAATTTCAAGTATTCATAGAGAATAGAGATATGCCCCTAACTTAGTAAGGTTGTTAGGTAAAAATCAATCCTAACATCAAAAAACCATGTAATAGTATGTCTTTTATCACACTCACATACCTCATGAAAAGCATTAAGTATATGACAACTTAAATATGTTATCCACTTAATTTGAAATGAATAACATATGTAAATAAGTAATATAGAAACATTATAAAATTTTTGGAGGTCCTAATTTTAATTTTTTTTTAAATATTTAATTTAAAAAAAAATTAAAATATACAAATTGTTTTATTTTACCATATCTAAAAATTTAGAAGGTTTGAAAAGTTATGAAAATAAAGGCTTATAAAAAAAGTGGGATGGATGCATAAAATTCAAAACAATATTTTAAATCAAAGTGTAATAAAAAAAATTAAATTCAAGAAATGTGCCCCTAATGTATGTAGATTTGAATCATAATCATTTAGATAATAATGTACATGATCCTAATAGGAAAGAGACTATGTGTGCTCATGAGGAATGTAGAATTAGATATGTGTGATCATGTAAATATAAAATAAGAAATAAAATGATATATATGACATAATAAATAGGATTACCATATATAATGTGCATTACAAGCATTATAGGATAGTTATTTTTTATTGTTGAAATTAGTTTTAAAATCGAGATGGAACGTGCCCAAATCAAAAGTAAATCCAAGGGCCAGAACAATGCTTGGATAAGGGATACAATATTTAGTAATGAATTAAAATCAAATAAGTTATATAAAAATAATAATATATTTAAATAACTAAGCAAGATGATCGGCCCAATAGGTTGGTTTGGAGGAAGTAGGATGTTGTGTCCAACCAAGGATCTCATCAATAGGATCCACATAGGTGTGTGCAACTAAATTGAATGCAATTGTGAGTTCCTATGAAGAGGAAGGTATAAATAAATTATTCCAAACTTGAATTAGAATAATATGTTATAATATAACCATATTAATCATTGTTCATATACCCATGTAAATATTTATCCTCATGTGTAATAGGAGAATATGTAATTGACTATACTTGGGTGAAATATTATGAATAACTTGTGGTGGCTTAGGAGATGAATACCTCTTTTTATTTGTCACCTTATACATAGGAGTATGTAACATGATATTTGGATATAACTTAATATGCTAATGTGTAACCATATCATCTTCATAGATAGATGGAGAAAATAATTCTATAATATACTCTTGAATAGTTATGTAAAATATTTAATTACAATGTTCTTAAATGTATTTTCCCTCAAACTATTCTATAGAAGGATTAAATATCATTGGTTCCAAAGGATATTCATCGTATATTCATGGTATTTTCACCACTTTATTACCATGAATATATTTGATATATTGTATAAAGTATGCCTCTAATATTTTATTTCCAATATCATCCTAATAGCATATCAAAGACCCATGTTTTGGGTAGAACTAAGAATGGAGTGGGTAATATGAGAGGTCCCACTTATAAATGTATAAATATATTCCAAAGATTATCATGTGTATGACCATAAAATTATTTAGAAACTCTAAAATTATAATATAATTTTTTCTATGTATAACCAAGAGAATAGAGGAGTGATATGATGCACACATTTTCACTTGATCCATTATTTATGATAAAACTATGCATGTATATTTATAAACATATGTTATAATAAATATTGAATGTCAATATTAACCATCATTAATTATTTCACTATCATCAAATGTGATTATAGGATGTGATGCATATTTTCTTATAACTATACCAATGATGTTATTAAGTGTATGCCCATATGTATAAGGATGAGAATGAGAATTATATGCATAATGCAATTAAAATTTATCTTTGTTACTTATTTATTCATGATTTTGAATATGATATTTGTAAATTTTGAGCTTTTAATTGTCATTTTTTGTTACTTAGCCTCTTCAATAGGTGAGCTAATATCAATAATATTCTCATAAATAAGATCTTGATTTTTTTATTGAGATTGAAACATCTTTTTTTGGAATGTACAATACATTGATGATAGTCATAATATGTATTGATATTAAAGTATATATATTTATATTTAGAAATATATACTTCCATTAGTGGAGAAAGAGAGATGATTTTGCATTCAAGTAGCTTTTTCAACAATGCATGAGGAGGTGAAGGTAACTTTAAAAATTGTTTCTTTGGTTGAACTTGTAATTGAATCGTTTGGGTTGGTTGTGATATATATTTAACTATAATCTTAGATTCAATATCACTTTCATTAGTTTTTATCTTATAATTTGGCTTGCTTTGAAACATAACATTTTAATTATAATAAGTGTTTAAAGCAATTGAGCTTATTCAAGGTAAGTAATTTGACCCTACACCTTTTGACTGTGTGTCATAGTTCATCAAAACATTTTAAGTTATCAAAAATATGAAGTATATACATAAAACTTAGAGTTAATATATCTTGGAGCTCATTATCAGCCATTTGATTTATCAATTTTTCTAGCATCACCATGTATCTTAGAAAATATTTCTTGATTGTTTTATTAGGCCTTTGTTTGAAATTTATAATTTGAGTGCTACATACCTAGGGATATGATATATTAATGTATATGGATTGATGGATATTTTGATATGTATCACAAATCCTCATTAGTTATATGGATCCAATATATTAGGATATTTGAGTAACTTGTGGAATTAGTGAATTGTGTAATGGTTAGCCTACATTGGGATTAGGAGGTTACCCATCCATTGTTGGTTAGACAAAGGTTTATATAAAGGAGATGATTATCATTGTAAAGTAATAAATTAAGAATTGAGTCTTATATTTTAAGAGGATAATGGAGGTTGTCCCTTTGGAGAGACATTGTGGATTTTTTCCTTCCTAAAGGAGTATTTTTATGGTGTTGCCCTATCTTAAGGGTGATCTATTTCTACATATATTGAATATTTGGACATCTTGGTCCACAAATATCTATTGTTTTTTTAATCTAAATTATAATATTTATTATTTATAATTATAAGTGTGGATTATACCAAGTGGTATTGTATCTTTAATTTTAGTAATTTGTATGTGATGAAACCCTAGTTTTATGAAATCATTAATATCTTTCAATTAGTTACAAATTTATGCACAATTTTATTACTATAGATGAATATTTTAAGAACATCATAATATAGTAAAATAATTTTTATGATCATTTTTGAGGTAGTTATACATATTTTAGGGTTTTTACTAATTTCACCATATAAGCCAAAATATAACAAAATTTTATTCTAAATTTTTACTAATGCTATTAAAAAATACAAGAGAAATAAAAAAAAATTGGAGAATGTTTTGAAATGTTTTGAGTGATTTATTGTGTTTTTATTATTTTTCATATATTCACTCTACAAGCCAAAATTTGTGGAATTTCATAATTAATTTTTTACTAAATTTCAACTATCACAAAAAGAATCTACATTAAAAATTTGGGACTATTTTGATCAATTTTTAATGAGTTATTGACATTTTAGGGTATTTTATTAACCCTATTTTTTGTGGATCATGAAGTTGCAAGTATTTTGAGGGGAGGATGATATTGATGGTAGAGAATGGTGGATCCTTTTTAATGAAAATAATTATCAAACAATTTTACGGAAAACACACTTGTCTGTTTCTTTATCTAGGCCTGACAATATTAGTTTAAAAAACTGAGCATCACACAAAGATATTTTTCATGGGAAGAAATAGAATAGGTCTTCCTAGATCAATGGGATAGAAAATAAAACGAGGATGAAGACGAGGTATAAAATAATTATGGTAATGAAGAAGATAATGGATATGATGAAGAAGAATAATTATTAGAATAAAATAATCACAATAAGCAAGAACATGCAAGTGATGAAGAAGAAGAAGAAGAAGAAATTAAGTATAATAATAATGAGGAAAGTACCAATGGTTTAAAAGGAGAGGTAGAGGATATCAAAGAATAAGAATTGGATAATAATGGTTCAAATAATTTTTCCCCAAAAAAATTTGAGTCTTTTTTTCAATTTTATAGATACATTCAAAAGAAGAAGGTTATTATGTCTATAAACTCTACCAGTAAGTATAGCTTCACCAACATGAATGTGGCCAAGTATTTACCTATTCAAGCAAAGAATATCAAGGAGGTTTAATTAGATGGTAATAATATTCTAGTGTTTTAATATTTGAAGCTCATTATGGAAAAATATGTTTTGCATTTAGATTTTTATTCTTTAGATATGGATGATGTGGATATGGTTATTGGATATCCATGGTTAGAGGTTTTGGGAACAATCAATATTAATGTTCATAAGAAGTTCATGAAGTTTTGTTCTAGAAAAAATATGGTCACTTTATAGGATATCATAGCTGGAAACACACAAAGAATAATCAAGGTAGATGATGAAGATGAGACTAAAGTAGGTGAAGAAGAGTATATGAAATATTTATATGAAGACATAGATGAAAAAATAATACAAGCAAAGAAAAACACTTCATTTACTCAATAGACAAAGGAACCACCAAATAAAAAGATGAAAGAGGTATAAGAAAAGGTTGATAAGATCAAAGTATCAAAAAAATGTTAGGTATATAGACACACACATCATCATGAGTGGAAATAATCGTGGATACATATGAGGGAGTGTCATAACAATAGGCACTTTGGCTATATAGGAAATCAGAGTTCTAATAACTGTGGATTTGCATGAAATCCAAGGTAGAACTACTATGGCTAGGTATGGAATCAAAGTAACACAGTGAACTATGGTAGATGGAATCAAAAGAGGAATAATTATTCATGGATACCAAGGTGGTATAGCTATGATCATGAATGGAATTAGAGTAGAACATCATAATATTATACATGGAATAAAAGGATAAATAATTACTCATGGAAACTAAGGTGGTATTGTTATGATCATGGATGGAATCAAAGTAGCATATTAGAATTTGGAAACAAGTTTGGAAATATATCACCTATTAGGATCACATACGGGTGATTAGATGATTGATCTTGAAGATAAGTGTGTAATGATTTAAATCACACTGATTATTTAGTTTCTTCCTATGTTTTGGGGATGAAACATGTAAAGTAGGAAAGGAATGATATGTACCTAGGGATATGATATATTAATGTATATGGATTGATGGATATGTTAACATGTGGCACACATCCCCCTTAGATAGCTATATGGATCCAATATATTAAGATAATAGAGTAACTTGTGTAATTAGTGCATTGGGTAATGGTTGGCCTACATTAGGATTAGGAGGTTACCCATACATTGTTAGTTAGACAAAGGTTTATATAAATGAGATGAGTATAATTGTAAAGGAATAAATTAAACATTGAGTCTTCTATTGTTAAAGGATATTAGAGGTTGTCCTCTTAGAGAGACATTGTGGAGTTATTCCTTCCTAAATAAGTATTTTATGGTGTTTCCCTACCTTAAAGGTATTCTATTTTTACATATATTGAATATTTGGACATCTTGGTACACCAACATCTATTGTGTTTTATTGATCTACATTATATTATTCATTATTTCCAATTATTATAAGAGAGGATCATAACATTGAGTAGGTGATAAATTTGAAATTTGATAAAAGTGTGTTAAAAACTAATTTTATAATGGATTAAAATCCTTTATTGATTGAAGAGGAAGATCATAAAACCATCTAAGATCATAGTCTTTGATACTTATTAGAAATATATTTGTCATCATCTGTAGGGTATAGAAAAGATGCATGTAATGCACATAAATATTGTTTAGGATCACATTTGACTTCATATGATGGAATTTTAGGATCCATAAAGACAACTAGTACTATATAATATGTAATTTTAGGTGTCAATGTGTTATATAACAAGTAATATGAGTCCATGGAGGGCCTAGTATGAGAAATGGTTTACTTAGTTTGTGATAGCTTAGATTGCAATGTAAGAATTATATGCTCAAGAGTAGTGTTTGTAGAGGTTATTATAGGATTATAAGTAGCATGATTAGGAGCCAGTATGGATAATTTTGGGAAACAAAGTGATTTTCCAAAACTAAGGGATCATGTTATGGAAGTAACTAGAGGTGTAGAAATTGAAATGGATGCACTAGTGGAAGTGGAAACATTGGAAATGTTACCTTGGTCACCTTTATTTTTTTCATCTCTAAAGACATATAATAATGATTCAACATTTTCTATATATTCACAAAGATATTCCATGAATTTTTGTTCTTCAATCACACTACACCTTCCCTATGTATTGAGTTTTGAAAAAAGAGCCATAATGTGCCCTTCAAGTGGGTGTGGAATAAGTAACAGAGAATCCATTGAGATTTGAAATTTGATAAAATGTATAACATATGATTCTTTTTGTTCCAAAGTCATTTCAGATTTGAAAAAAGATATTAGAGAAGAGTAATGGCATAATATAATAGTGAAATCATTTGAAAAAGGAAGGCCATGAGATTGGGCCTTATTTAGTATAGATCCTCTATTAATTTGGAATTGAATCTATGTAAGTACATAATAAATAAAATGTTGAAAAATAATATAAGATGTAACAATGAAGTTGATAATCCTATGTAACATATGAAAAACATATTTGTTTACTAGTCCCATTAGGAATATAACATGAGAAAAAAATAAGGTATGAAGGTGATCTAGGAAAGAGTTTGAATGATTGTGTGCGATATCAATTAGACTTGTTCATTCATAGACTAGTGTTATCCCAATATTTCAAAGCACTAACTATAGAGGCTAAACTTTGTCTATATCCCACTATGTTATCTCTGAGGGTTTACTGAGAGTAATTTCATAGGGTGACATGCTCCTCTCATATTCACCACAAGTCAAATGTATAAAGAAGCTTCTTATGGTATAAATAGGGGACCTTAGGTATTTATAATGTACCATGAGGTATAGAGAAACTAAAATTGATGTTTAGTGTTTTATAATGGCTTGAGTATTGTGGAAGTACTCCTCACACCATGGTATCAACACTTATCCCATACCAATAATCACCAAGTAATTTTACAACTATCAAAACACAATTGCTAAAAATAAGTATCAATCAAAGAGAAAAGAAAGAAAAAATAAAAATCAAATTTTTTTTATGTATTTCAATAAATTTCAACTTAAGGTCAAAAAAATTATTCAACATTAGATTTTATCCAAGGTAACAAGATAATTACTTTAGTGTAAGATTAAATCCAAGGTTGAATAAGATTGACTCATGGTGTTAGATTTATACCCAAGGTTAAATATTATTTTATTTCACTGTTAATAATTTATATAAATTTATATGAAATCCCAAGGCAAACATCAATCAAAAAACAAGTAGTGTTTTAAAAAATATTATGGGTTCACTGGAACTTTTATATCTTAATTTTGATTTATCAATGAAATGAAATAAACACTAAAATATTGACTTAGATTGTAGAATATATACAACCTAAATGTGAAAAACAAAAAAAAATTAAATGGGTTATAAATGTCAATAAATAATAAAATGCACAAACCTAGCATGGATCTAATTTATGTTGATTGTGAATATAAATATTTGATGTGAAAATAGGTAGATATTTCTTTTAATTGTCACAACTAAAATAGAATTTTATGATGTACTAGGACAAGGTCACACTAGGTGGATAGGGGATGATAATGGCATTGTCTATTAACTACAGTTCCATGTAGACACTATAATTTTGTATGTCATATATGAATTATTTGGTGTCTTAAGGTCTTTAAATTATTATTTCATCCTAAATATGCCTATCTTAAAGTCTACAATATTTACCATTAGATACTTGGTAATTTATTTTACAAATTACATTTTTACTATATAAACCAATAAAATCTACTTTACAACACATAGAATATATCAAATCTTAACCCTCCAATAACTCTCTTGTAGTAAAACCATTGATAATAATCCCACATTTTAATCCAAAATTACCCCATAGTTGGAAGAAGCCAAAATGGATCAAAGAAAACTTTTGCCAAAAAGGTGAATCAATAGTGATTCTACCATGATTGACACTAATCTTCCTAGATCAGCATTGATGTATATATACACAAGCCACCCTTGGTTTCCCCCCATAAAATTTAAATTTTGAAGTGATGTTAAGATTTTTTAAGGACAATTAAAGGCAAACTCTAGCTCTATGTCGATGAAAGTAGGCTATACCCAATCAAGAATGGTCATCACAAACCAAGGAGATTGCTTACACCTATGGAAGGACATAAGTTTCCTACATCTATTTTAAGGTAATTTTTTTACCTTGAATATTTCATTTATTATTTAGTTATGTCTATTACCTTTTCATGTCACTATCATAATGTCTTTGATATCCTTAGTTTTTTTTATAATTCCTCAGTTATACTTTAGATTTCAATTTATGACCTTGTGTAGTTTTAGTAGGATCGATGTTGATTCATCATAATCAGTAATGATTCTATAGGATTGAAATCAATCCCAATATTATATTTTAAAATATGAGCCACTTAGTCATAAAAATATATCTTATATTCATTTTGATTTGATCTTATGAATTTCTAAATATGGAATTTATATTTAGATGACTTTTCCTAGAGTTTCACATGAATGCTTAGTATCTTTGATCTACCCATCATCTCACAACTTCTCTCTACTAACTAGAGTGACAACTTTTGAATTAGAAATTTGTTCCATTGTCTATTCTAATTCAGTTGAATCCACTTCTAACCAATTAGATGCTATACAAGAAGATGTGAATTATACTGAAGTTTATTGGAATGAACACTTTGTTTATGTTGATAATTTAGATGAAGACTAATTCCTAAGCATTTTATTATCACATCCATATCACGTATTTTTATTATGTAATTTCATTTTTTATTATCCACTTAATTTTGAAAACAATGTGCTAACTTCTTCTTGAGGAAGTTCATAGTTTATTGGGACTAGTTCCTAACCAAACAGTTGGGTAAGTGCACAAAGTTGGGGGATAAAAAGTGGCCTACTTGTGGACATGATTTTTTTAAAATTTCATAAATTTGAAATTTTATAGATAATTTGAGGTATCTACACTCCAAATTTGAAGGTGGTGTAAAAAAATGAAATGTATCATTTCAAATCTAGTTTCCAAAACACTAAATTGTTTTAAAAATAGTAAAGTATAACTAGGTCAAACATATAAAATTTAAATAAGAAATCCAATTTTTTTTAGAAAATATAGTAGATAGATGGCCATGAAATGAATCATTTTTTGATAAGTATTTAATATTATTTGAAACACTTTGGGGATAATTCAGATACAATCTTGTAGCATGTAACCTATATTTTTTGTATTTTTTTAATGAATACTTTTTTTATGAATTTTTGAGGTAAATAGATCCTAAACACTGAAAAAGAAATGGATAGTCATCCATGAGTTAGGCCTAACTACCTAAAAAAAACATTTTTTTTAATGTGTGTGTAATTAAGTGTACTACATCACCATATAAGTTTTTTGACGTGGATCAATGAAACACAAATTACATGAACATGTATAGGCATGTATGTTTACATGTAATGGCCTAAAAAAGTCATAGTTAGAAATAAATATAGTTTGAAATATTAAATTAGTCCAAAAATATAATAATAATATTTTTGGAAAGAGGAGAGTGTGCTCGTCACAACACTATCAAGTTTTTGAATTTTTACATTGAAATTTTTAGTGTATTTGGAAAGTAAAGTTGAAATTTGTTGTTTATTTTAACACCTTTCAATACTCAACTGTACATTCATAGTCCAAGCCATTGGATCAAGAATCCAAGCCATTCTCAAGCCAAAAATCATGGGAATTGAATTCAAATTCAAATATAGTGATCATGTTATTAACATAATCACATTAATAACATGATCACATTATTAACTATGTTATTAACATGGTCACGTTATTTAATAACATGATCATGTTAATAATGTGATCATGTTACATATTCTTAACATCATAAAATCTAAATAGGAGCCATTGTTCCTAGTAATCTTAAGATCAAATATTGGTTTTAGATTAAGATTGTTGTCTAATATTATTTATGCTATGAAATCCCTAGTTGACATTATATTGAAGGAATTCCTTTCACATGAACCAACTACTCTTAATTGTAAAGATTATAACGAATAAAATAATCAATTAGTTAAATATGATGTGCAATTAGTTAAAAAATTCATAATTGATAAATTAGATGGACACAATTCATTACATGGGGTGAAAAATGACTCAATTGATGTTATAGATGGAAGTAGTTAATTACATAGGACTTGGTTATCCTCAATTATGTATAGTATTGAAAGAAAATATCAATTGATTTAACATGGTGTAATTAAATCCCCAAATGACATTAGTGTTGACCATTTTTTTCCCAACAAGCCAAAAATCAGTCCCCTTTTATCCCTGCTATTCTAGGCCATTTCATTTTTCAATTTTGTATGAATCTGTTCATTTCTAAGGACTCTGCAGAATTTCTACGAACTCTACAGGTCTAAAT
Source organism: Torreya grandis (assembly GCA_037957365.1). NCBI lineage: Eukaryota > Viridiplantae > Streptophyta > Pinopsida > Cupressales > Taxaceae > Torreya > Torreya grandis. Next base: position 623,145 of record JARHVA010002932.1, on the reverse strand, counting down.
ATACAGACTCCATAGGTCTAAATCTATGGAATTTGTAGGTTTTCTATTTCTATGGACTCTATAGGTTTGGGATTTCTATGGACTCAGCAGGTTAGTCCTTTGGTGCATGAAGGATTAGTTCAAAGAGTTTTGGGTTTTACAAGGCTTATTCAGGCTCTTGTCTGAAGAAAATCAAGAAAAGTTGGCATCTTTGAACCATTGAACCGGTTCAAGGCCTTGGTTCAACCATTGGTTTAATGTTTAAGTTCAATCAACCTTAGTTTAAAACATTAAGTTCTTAAGCCTTGGTTCATTTTAGTTGGTTCAAACACTATGACTTTAGTTCATCAGCTCATTGGCAAGTTCATCGGCAAAGCTCAAGGACTTAGTTCAACACCTCAAGGTTCATCTCTTGGTTAAAAAAAAAGGTTCATTCAGTAGGTTCAATGCATTGGTTCAACAAATGGTTCAATCATTCGGTTTAGTCAGTCAGTTTAGCGACATCAGTTCAAGCAGCTACTAGTTTAATCAGTTCAAGTGCAATCAGTGGGTTCATCAGCATGCAGATTTGAACTGTTGAACCAGTTCAACCAATTGGTTCAATTCAGTTGGTTCAATGTATTGGTTCAACACTTCTATTCAATCAGGTTGGTTAAATGGCTTAGTTCAATGCCATCAGTTCATCAACAAAGTTCAAAGGCTTGGTTTAATGGGCTCGGTGCATAGTGTTAAACCTTTGAACTAGTTTAACAGATTGGTTCAATCATTTGGTTCAATGAATCGGGTCAAAGGCTTGGTTCAATGGGCTCAGTGCATAGTGGTTGAGCTAATTAAACTATTGAACCAATTTTGGTTCAATGGCTTGGTTCAAGGGTGTGTCCTATAGCTGAAGGGCATCGCTAGGTTCAAATGCCCTTGTAGAGGGTAGTTCAAGGTCTAGAAGCCCTTGCAAAGGGTAGAGAGAGCTTCAAAAGAGCTGAAGGGATTTAAAAGGTGTGCCAAAGACTTAAGTCAAAATTTCTTTCAACTTTTTATCCAAAGGAATTCCTTCAGACAAAAGGCCTGAAGGATTTCAGGGGGAGGCTGTCAGTTCAAGCAAAGGCTACCAGCATAGGGAAAGGACAAAGTGGCCAATTCTAGTAGACTTTTTGTCTGCAAGGAAAATTCCAAAGCATAAAAGCCCATAAAATGGACTTGATAGACTTTTTTTGAGGACGGTGACATCCTGAAGGCTATCAAATTTAAGTAGATGAACTAGCTATTGGGTGACAGCAATGTGAACGTCATTTTTAATGCAGTGAAGTAGCCATTGTTTTCAAATTGCCTAAGCACCAAATCATGGAAAGAGCCCAAGGAAAGTAGTGACCCACTAGAAGATCACCCTAAGAGCTGAAAGAGTAGGAAGAAGACAAGGAGCAGAAATGACAAAGCATTCTAGTGGCGAAGGGAAGGTGAGTTATTTCCAGATGAGTGACGTGGCCTATTTTTCTCCAAGTTTGCATTTAAGAGGGGACAAACTATAGTCTGTTTGCAAAAAAGAGGTGCAGCCATGTTCTTACATTAATGCTTTGAATGCTAAAGTCAATTTGGGTGATTGTGCAACATGGTTCTAGCAAGCCTCTTCTAGAAGAATGACATCAGTAATAATGTTTTCCTCTTCTTGATGCTCTTAGCGCACATGGGCCACTTGTAGAAAAGGGCACCAAAATCCTTCCCATGAAGTGCTAAGTTATCTTCCTCTTCCTATAAATTGTAAACTTCTCATTTGAGAAAAGGATCTGCTCTCAGCCTTAAGGCAAAACTCTGCCCAAAAATCTCTCAGGCTTGTAAGGCAAAGCTCTGGTAGAATTTTACCTTGAATCATAACTTAGCATTTTTACCTCCATTCTAAGTTTTGCATCTTTAGTATGTGTCTATGCCTTGATTCTGTGTTAATTCATTTTATTAATGCTTTTGTAGAATGATTTCAACATGTCTAGTGTATTTTTGAGTTTCCTTTTACAGGTCTGTCAGAAGTGTCCCTAGAGGAGTATAGGTGAAGTGGATAGGCCATTTTAGTGTGTCTCAGAATTCCTCTAGTAGTTATTTCCTCCCTGTATCTCCATGAACCCCTAACCCACTGATGTAGAAGGTTTTCTCACTTCAAATGAACTGTATAGGTGCTCCTTTTTGGCAAACAGTGTATGTTCAGGCTAGGTGGGTCACCTTTTCTTGTGTATCACCTTTTCTTTTCATAGGCTTAGGTTTTATTTCTAGCATATATTTCTCTCTTTTCATCCCCCCTTTTTACATTTTTTGTTAGCAGTAGCAGAAACTAGGGCCTAAACGATACATCAGAGGGAGCTAGCCCTTATCTAAAGACTCTCCCCTCTAGCTTCACTGGTCCCACAGGTGAGAGGGGAGTCTCCATTGTTACATGTGGAAGGTAGGAGATCAACCTCCTTACCCCAGGTGCAATCTAGTGCATCAATAATTAGATGGATGTAATCCCTTGCTTGGGGATTGAGTGGCTCTAATAACATATCATATTGCACCTAAATACTCAATTGGTTAAATATGGTGTGTAATAAGGGCTAATGGAACCCAACCAAAACATTATATGGACAAAATTACTTTCATGGGGCTCAGTTGGCCCCAATTATGTATATAAGATAAAACCAAATGCATGATTATCTAGATATAGTTTACAATTAGGGCAAATGAAGTTGTAATTGACATTAGATGTATTCAGTTACTTGTATGAGCCTTGGTTGGCTATAACTACATATTCAATTAAACTAAATACTTGGTTGATTTAATATGTTATGTATTTGGGACCAACAGAGCCCCCTATTGATAGTAGAAGGATGAAATTTCTTACACAAGGCTTGTTTGGACTAAGTTTCATAGATTATATTGAACTGAATATTCTTTCAATTGAATTTGGTGCATAATCAGAATCCTAATTATTATTAAATATGGATCTATAATTCTTTACAAAGGGTTCAATTGGTCATGATTTCATATCATATTCATGATAACACTAAATTATTTTAATAAGGTGTGCAATTAGGTTCCTGATTAAAACTTATTGACATAATTCCTTGGGCATGCCTCGATTGGCCCAAATTATGTATCATTTAGAATTGAATACTTGATTGGTTCAATATGGTATGAATTGGGGCCAAGTAATCCCCAATTTCCATTATATATGAATGTAATTCCTTTCACATGAATCCTTTGGACTAAATTGCATATCAAAGAAAAAATACATTTTTTTAATAGGGTGAACACTTGGATCCCCAATTGATATCATATTAATTAAATTACTTACATTGAGGCTCAGTAGACCCTTGGGATAAATTTATCCCCAATTAACATACTTTATATATAATAATAAATAGGTTAACAAGTATGAACATGGTTAAAATTACATAAATCATTACCATAATTTAATTCATAGGTTCAATCTATGATGATGTGGTGGATAATTCATCCCAAATTCACATTCTTTATTCATAGATCTACATTAAAGGAGCTCAAATTTTCCAAAATCACAATGATGATTGTACCTTATATACCCTAAGCCATAATACCTAAATTTATTAATCCCTAACCTCTATTTACTACAAATATAAACTCTTTAAAACTTAAACCAATCATTTTAGCCTAAACTAACATCATTTAGACTAAGAATTAAGTTCACAGGGCTGAATTTTGCCTAAATCACATGACCAATTGACTCATTTGACTAATTCACTCAATCTGCATGACATGAAATCCATGGTATAATGACAACCCAAAAACACATTCTATAGTCACAAATGGGTCCAAGTGATTCAAATTGTCCTCAATTATCTTTGTGATTGACCTTGTGTACCCTAAACCATGTATATACATTAAAACCTAAAAGTCATAAACCATAATCCCTAAACACTATACCCTAGATTTTAAGCCATTTACTTTCTAGGAATTTACTAACTTCAATTTAGTCCCAATTAACATCCTTTGTAGTAAGAATCCAGTTTAAATGCATGGCATATATGGATATTATACATTAGTATATAGGTCCTTAAACCTAAACCCTATGCCTTAATCCCTAATGATCCCTAAAACATTTAAATTATAAGACCTATGCCCTAATTCCCACTATATGCCACAAATATACATGCCTTATGATATAACATATTTTATCATGAGATTTCATAATTTATGCACATTTTAAACCTATGGCTAAATCCTTTGGAGTATCAATATAGCTATGCATTTATTCAATAAATTATAGTTATTTTGATCCCCTTCAACCTAATTAACCAAACAAGAGGAGAGCTAGTTGATTATTCTAATTGAGGATGTATTTGAGGTTAATTTTAAGGTCTTTAATAGCAAGATATGATTTTGGAAAAAATTAAAAGATCGATCTTCTATAATGAATTGATATAATTAGTCAATTTGTATAATTCCCTACATGATTTGGGCAAAATTGAGCCCCTAAACTAAATTTATGGATCATTGATTGTATAACATGTATGCAACATGTACATGGCATAATTGATAATACTATTTTGAGAAATGCAATCATGAAGGTAATCAAGTCATAAATAGATGTCACAAGAATCTCAAATGTTCCTCAATTACCTTAGTGATTGGACCCTATATATGATAAATTAAACCCTAAGTTACCCTATACCATTTTAATTTAACCCCAACCCCTTTAAATTATAGAATTGAAACCCTTAAATAATAAATTTAGCCCCAAATAACATCTTTATATATATATATATATATATATAGTAAGAATTAGGTTCATAGGAATGAACTTGGTTAAAATTGCATCGCTCATTACCACAATTTAATTCATAGGCTCAATCTACGATGATGCGGGGGATAATTGATCCCAAATTCACATTTTGTAATCATAGATATAGGTTTAAGGCTCCCAAATTTTCCCCTATTGCCTACATGATTGTATAAATATACCCTAAATCCTATACCTTAATTTCTCTAATCCTCAAATTTCTTAATCCCTAAACTCTAAACCACAAAAATAAACTTTTTAAAACTTGAACCAATCATCTTAGCCTAAATTAAAATCCTTTCTAGACTCAAAATTAAGGTCACAGGGATCATTTTTGACTGAATCACATGACTGATTACCCCATTTGACTAATTCACTCAATTTTCATGATGACATCTAGGGTATAATGGTAACCCAAAAACACATTTTATTAAATTAATGACTTATTATTATTTTTTGGGGCTTTGACGTGCTCAAAGCTTCTTTCTCCAAGTATTAGGAGAAGAAATAAAATGATTTAAGAAGTAATACCATGGAATTTAATACACTTTTTGAAACACATTGGTTTTCCACTTAAAAAATTGAAACCACAAGTGATATGTCACTTAATACAATTTGGTAAATGTGCCCAAAAACATTTTTGTGCCGCTCATGTTATAAAAGTGTATTACCTATTATTTTATTATGTACACAAGTTATTTCAATTTATGGGGAGCCATTTCCCTTCTATTTCAATGTCAATTCATAATCATGGGCTTTAACATAGGGAGCAACATGAGTATCCATAAATCTAAGACATTCTAGGGGAAATGTCCCAGTAACCATACACCTTCACATTAGACCTAATTGTAATCCCTAATTCATAAAACATAAATTATAATCCTTGGTGCCTAGTGCCTAATACCTAATCCCCATTCCATAAACCCTATACACTAATATTCCTTAATCCCTAATACATAATCCCTTATCTACATTAAGTATAATGTGATCATGTTATTCTTAACATAAGAAACACTCATTCCTCATTGCCAATTTCGATCCCCATAGCTTATATCCATAATAATGTGATCATGTTATTTAATAACATGATCATATTATTATTGATATCAGCTTCTTAATGGGTGAATGTGTTGGGACCTTGTAAAAAACATAATGTAGTCATGCTATTTAATAAAATGATCACACTATATGAATTGATTGTGTTATTATTATTTTAGTGATAATCTCACCATCAATGAATATTTTTAACCCAAATCAAGAATTTTGTCTATAACCAACATTATCTACATGTACTTATGTGAGATCTACATACCTATGTACTTGACCCCACCTTTGAAAAGTTATCAATTGTACCTTTTGATGAGTTATAGATCATGTTTATAGATGAAGAGGAATTTGTTGAAGAACACAACACTAGGTGAATTAGAATATTTCAAAGAGAAAAACAAGATACTAATGCAAAAATTTTGTGGTAAACAAGGTACAAACCCTAATCTTGATGAACTAAATACCATAGATAATGAGCCAATTGATGATAATAAATTAAGAAATGATGAAATTGACTATATATATATATAGTAAGAATTAGGTTAATAGGAATGAACTTGGTTAAAATTGCATCACTCATTACCACAATTTAATTCATAGGCTCAATCTACGATGATGTGGGGGATAATTGATCCCAAATTCAAATTTTGTAATCATAGATATAGGTTTAAGGCTCCCAAATTTTCCCCTATTGCCTACATGATTGTATAAATATACCATAAATCCTATACCATAATTTCCCTAATCCTCAAATTTCTTAATCCCTAAACTCTAAACCACAAAAATAAACTTTTTAAAACTTGAACCAATCATCTTAGCCTAAATTAAAATCCTTTCTAGACTCAAAATTAAGGTCACAGGGCTCATTTTTGACTGAATCACATGACTGATTACCCTATTTGACTAATTCACTCAATTTTCATGATGACATCTAGGGTATAATGGTAACCCAAAAACACATTTTATTAAATTAATGACTTATTATTATTTTTTGGGGCTTTGACGTGCTCAAAGCTTCTTTCTCCAAGTATTAGGAGAAGAAATAAAATGATTTAAGAAGTAATACCATGGAATTTAATACACTTTTTGAAACACATTGGTTTTCCACTTAAAAAATTGAAACCACAAGTGATATGTCACTTAATACAATTTGGTAAATGTGTCCAAAAACATTTTTGTGCCACTCATGTTATAAAAGTGTATTACCTATTATTTTATTAAGTACACAAGTTATTTCAATTTATGGGGAGCCATTGCCCTTCTATTTCAATGTCAATTCATAATCATGGGCTTTAACATAGGGAGCAACATGAGTATCCATAAATCTAAGACATTCTAGGGGAAATGTCCCAATAACCATACACCTTCACATTAGACCTAATTGTAATCCCTAATTCATAAAACATAAATTATAATCCTTGGTGCCTAGTGCCTAATACCTAATCCCCATTCCATAAACCCTATACACTAATATTCCTTAATCCCTAATACATAATCCCTTATCTACATTAAGTATAATGTGATCATGTTATTCTTAACATAAGAAACACTCATTCCTCATTGCCAATTTCGATCCCCATAGCTTATATCCATAATAATGTGATCATGTTATTTAATAACATGATCATATTATTATTGATATCAGCTTCTTAATGGGTGAATGTGTTGGGACCTTGTAAAAAACATAATGTAGTCATGCTATTTAATAAAATGATCACACTATATGAATTGATTGTGTTATTATTATTTTAGTGATAATCTCACCATCAATGAATATTTTTAACCCAAATCAAGAATTTTGTCTATAACCAACATTATCTACATGTACTTATGTGAGATCTACATACCTATGTCATTGACCCCACCTTTGAAAAGTTATCAATTGTACCTTTTGATGAGTTATAGATCATGTTTATAGACGAAGAGGAATTTGTTGAAGAACACAACACTAGGTGAATTAGAATATTTCAAAGAGAAACACAAGATACTAATGCAAAAATTTTGTGGTAAACAAGGTACAAACCCTAATCTTGATGAACTAAATACCATAGATAATGAGCCAATTGATGATAATAAATTAAGAAATGATGAAATTGACTATAATAGATTCAATAATGTTAAAATTGACCATAATGAAATGAATAATAATAAAATTGACCATAATGAAATGAATAATAATGAAATTGAAAATAATGAATTAGTTAATGTTAGAAGTTCACATTCAAAGTTCCATGTTTTTTATTTTGTTGATTATGAGTTTATGTATGATGCTTCACCCCCCATAAATGAAGAAAATTTTATGGAAATAAATAATGATTAAATTAACCATAAAAAAATCCATGAAAATATATAATCAATAAATTAACTTATACAAAGAATTTAATGTCATCCCACCTTTAAATAATTAAAGTAATAATGATTTTGAAACACCCTCTTAATAAATTTCACCATTACCAACACCTCCAAGAATTATGAGTAGAAAAGATAAGTACTTAATTAAACTTGATGAAAATATTTTAAAACCAATGCATTACAAAATGTCTAATCACCATTCAAAAAGACTGGCTCAATAAATTTGGAATATTTTCTTTCATAATTTGAAGTATGATAGTCAAAGATTTCAATTATTTGTTTAATTGATAAAATTGATTAAGATGAGACCTATAATGTACACATTAGGATTAAGAACATCTAACATGGATGATGAAAATAATGAAATTGTTGAAAATCTAAATGATACATATCATATTGTAGGCCCAAAATCATGCACCAAATATTGTAATGCTACATGGCATATACTTAAAACTTGTGTAGTAAGTGACATAACAGTGAAAAAATGAATGGTTTCAAAAACAATATGAACACTTAATATAAATATAAAAATAATAAGGAAAGCAATTGAAAGATGTGAAAGACTTAATGAACCTAATACCAATGAGCTTTGTCCATTCTTTGGTAGACTTATATGAAAGTAAAAGGCTCTATCTAATACTCTCAAAGAGTTACTTGCTCAATTTTTGAGAGATAATATAAGAGTTTCAACCAATGCAAGAGATGTTATGAAAAGAAGAGTTGATTCTCGTAACCATGAACTACATCCAAAACATTTATTAGATATGAATCAAACATAATTTTACTCTAAATTATTGGAAAAATATCCACAAATTTATATTTATCAAAGATATTTTAATATGGTAGAACCTTTTCATGTTATAATAAATCACACACGTACCACTTGTTGTTGTAGGCAACATGTTGAATTTTCAATGCACTGTGATGTTTTTCACCATAGTCCTTGTACTTTACATACTAACATGTTGTAGGATTGTGTCATTGAATTACCACCAAAATTAGTCAAGAAATTTATTCCAATTATATTCTACAAAAGATCATATGGGAAATTATTTTACAATAAATCATGCTTAAATGGAAATTTCAGCATTTGTGGTGGATTGCCAAAGTTAAAAATTGTATTCATGAGGAGATTACAAGTGTGATTAGATAGGAATTAATTGGTTTAATCAAATATAAATCAAATAATTATCAAGTAAAATATTATAAAGAATATAAAATGTGTGAGATTGTTATAAAAAAGATACATGTTTTATAATTTCTGGTCAAATTTAGGGAGAAGAATATTTATGACTATGCAAGGCATACACACAGGGCTAGATGGTTGGATGAACATTTCAAGATATGAAAGGATACATTCCTAGTTGGTTCCATTATTATAGTAGTTGATTTTGTATAGAATTACACATTTAAACCTCAAAATTAATTTCAATCACAATATTACAACTCATCACAAGTTTCCATATTCATGCATATAACAATCATGCATGCACCTGATACTATATAGCAAAAATGAAAAATATTAAAAGATTATCATTTCTATATCAGTGATAATAAATAACATTATTTATAGTATCTGAAAGGCTATTTTTAGAATTTATATGAATATTTTATTTAGAGGAACATTACTTTTAATCAACATTACATTTGGTCAGACAATTGCACATCATAATTCAAAAAAGCATGGATGTTTTATAGGTTGAGTAGGATGCATGTTACCATAGGTGTAGATCAAATTTAGAGTTTCACCAAGGCTGGGCATGGAGAAGGGGAGCATGATGGTGCTATAACATGTGTAAAAATATCTATTTCAAGGGAGGAGTTGAAACTTGAAAAGGGTGTTCATTTAATAGATATAAAAACTATGGTTAAATAGTGTAATGAGAACATGTGACATGGTGCTCAACCAAATTCTACTATTTATATACATTTTTAGTTAATGAAATAAGAAAACTTGGAAAATAATTATGATTATATGAATCTAATGGGTTCAAGTGACCTCTACTTATTTTGTATCTCAAATTCAAGTTCTTGGATTATTCATATGAGACAGTTGGCATGTTTATGTTTTGTATGTGTGGACTCTATTCAGAATGAGTGCGAGTTGTAAGAGTGGGTGGATGATTGGAATTATAAACCTCTAATTTAAATCAACACATATTAGGTTCCAAAAAAATTGAAACTTATATATATGACATCATCAAATGACTTTGACCATGTATTTAATCTAGTGTAGCCAACTAGAATATTTTTCATTATGTACAATTTATTCTCATTATTTATATATCTTCATATTGTTGCTAAAAATGATTTGTTGTGGTGTATATGTCATTTTTTTTTAGTTATTTTAGATTAGGATAAAAAATAATTTGTTTCTTAAACTTGTGTTGGTGTGTAAATAAAAATAAAAAATTGACTTCCCAAAATATAGATGGAGAAAACATTGACTATCCCACTAGGTCAGTGGTAGTCACTGGAACTTGGTCTCAATGATATCCTATAAAAAATTAAAGTCAATGGTTATTTCAAGAGTTTGAAATTAACATGAAGATAATTCACTATTCAAATTTTATTCTTGTAATGATTATTAAATTAAAAAAATATCATTGAAGGCCATTAAACAAGAAACTATGGAATGTTTGGAGTCAAATGATGAAGTTATTCTTGATACTATCAAGGTTAGATTAGATCCTAGTGGTTCATTGGATTGAAATACGAAGGTATGTAGAATTTAAAAATGTAGATGTAATCAATTTTACCAAATTTTTTTAATTTTCTAGGTAGTACATATATAAATTTCATTTTTAATTGCTTATTAACAATTTTTTTTAGGTTAGTGGTGCTAGATAAGCTTCCAACTTCATGTGGTTAACACTGTTAGTAAATAATTCTATATTTTTAAAGATAAGATAATCTTAGGTTATATTGCATAATTTATCTAGGGTGAGATTATAGTGATTAAGGAGGTACATGAGGGATCTGATAGTTCATAAAATTGACTTGTTATTTTTTTATGCATGTTTAAACTTAGGCTTTAAAATTATATTTTTCTTGTATTGGGAAGGGTATTCTTGAGGCTAGAATGGGTGGTGGGTTTATCAATAAAGCATAATATGAGGCAAAGAACCTAATAATAGATGTTATATTCCCCCCTGATGTGTTGGTAGTGTCATTTTTCACCCTGGAAGCATCACAACTAGAGTTATGCAACCACAACTTAAACTTTGACAATATTTATTGTCAGTGTTTATGCTCTCTAGAATGGTAGAGTAAATGCACTTTCAAGTGGATCAAAAAATCATGGCATAATAATAACATTTAGTTTTCCTGTCTAGATGTGATCAAAGTGATATATTCATAGGTGGATGTCCTAGAGGTAGAAATACTAATTGGAGCTCGAGAAGTTACTTATTCACTAACAACAACTTGTATTTTTAGACCCATCACTACAACTTCTCTAACAAATTGATCTTGAATATTATAATTGATTGATATGGGATGTGATTATAGGTATTAAGTATATATGTGAATTATCTGATAGTTCATGAAAATGAATTATAGTTTTCATTTTGCGAATGTTTGAACTTAGGCTAAAAATTTTCATTTTTCTTGTATTAGGAAGGGTGTTCTTAAGGCCAAAATGGGTGGTGGGTTTATCTATTGGGCCTTAAATGAGGCTAAGAACTTATTCCTAGATGTTATAGACCCACTTGGATGTGTTTTTGGTGTCATTTTTCACCCAATAATCATCAAAAATAGATTTATACAACCATAACTTGAACTTTGACAACATTTATTGTCAGTGTTTCCACTCTCCATGTCAGTAGTGGAAATGCCCTTACAGGTGGATTCAAACATCATGGTGGCACAATAATTTTTTTTTCATATATTTATGTTATTAAACTGATATATTCATAGGTGGAGGTCCCAGAGGTAGAAATGCTAGTTAGATCTCGAGAAGTTACTTGTTCACTAACAAAAACATACATTTTTGGACCTATAACTGCAACTTATCTAACATATTGATCTAAAATATTTCACCACAGTGATATAGGGTGTAATTATAGGGATTAAATAGGTACATGATAGATCTAATAGTTCATGGAAATGAATTAAAAATTTCCTTTTATGCATGTTTAAACTTAGGCTAAAAAATTACATTTTTCTTGTATTGGGAAGGGTGTTATAAGGTTGAAATGGGTGGTGGGTTTGTCAATCAAGCCTAATAGGAGGCCAAGAATATGTTACTAGACATTATATTCCCCTTAAATGTTTTTTTAGTGTTATTTTTCACCCAAGAATCATAAAAACCAAAGTTCTATAACCACAACTTGAACTTTGACAACATTTATTGTTAGTGTTTCAACTCTCAAAAATGGTAGTGGAAATGCACTTCTGGGTGGATTCAAATGCTATTGTATAAAAATAACATATAATTTTCCTATTTGGATGTGATAAAATTGATATATTAGTAGGTGGAGGTCCCAGATGTAGAAATGCCAGTTAGAGCTTGAGAAGTTGTTTGTTCACTAACAAAAACATGCATTTTTAGACCCATCACTACAACTTATCTAATGGATTGATCTCAAAGATTCCACCTAAATAATATAGGGTGATATTATATGGATTAATGAGGTACGTGAGATATCTAATGGTTCATATAAATGACTTAAATTTTTTTTATGCATGTTCAAACTTAGACTAAAAATTTGCATTATTCTTTTAATGGGAAGGGTGTTCTTGAGGCCAAAATGGGTGGTGGGTTTGTCAATCGAGCCTAAAAATAGGCCAAGAACCTAGTCCTAGATGTTATATTCCCAATTTGATGTGTTTTTAGTTTCATTTTTCATCCAAGAAGCATTAGAACCGGATTTATGCAACCATAACTTAAACTTTGACAACATTTGTTGTCAATGTTTTCGCTCTCAAGAACGGTAGTTGAAATGCACTTATAGGTGGATTCAAACATCATGGTCTCATAATAACATGTAATTTGACTATATGGAAATGATAACAGTGATATATTCATAGGTGTAGGTATAAAAGGTATAAATGCCAATTGGAGCTTCAAATTTTACTTGTTCACTAACAAAAACTTACATTTTTAGACCCGTCATTATAACTTATCTAACAGAATAATCTAGAAGCTTCCACCAGATTGATCTAGGGTGTAATTAGAGGGATTAAGGAGGTATATGAGGCATTTTATGATTCATGTAAATGACTTACAATTTTAATTTTATCCATGTTTTAACTTAGGATAAAAAATTGAATTTTTCTTGTATTGTGAAGGGTGTTCTTGAGGCTAAAATGGATGATGGGTTTTTAAATTGAGCCTAATGGGAGGCCAAGATATTGGTCCTATATGTTATATTATACCCCCATATGTATTATAAATTTCATTTCTAACCCAGGAAGCATTATAATTAGAGTTCAATAACCACAACTTGAACTTTTATAACTTTGACAACTTAAACTAGAGACTTAGAAACTTAAAGAGTAATTGATCTATTGACCTATTAGAAAATTTTAAAACTTTTAAAATTTTGAAAAATTTGACAACTTAGACAACTTTGACAACTATGACAATTTTGACAACTTGGACAATTTTGACAACTTTGACAATTTTGATAACTTTGACAACTTTAACAATTTTTACAACTTTGATAATTTTTAAAACATTGATAACTTTGACCTATTTAGTGGCATTGATTAATTTACCTATTGACATATATAATAGATAAACCTTGTCTATACCCTATTTTGGGTTAATAGTTAGTTTTATTTTTGTAACATCACATTCTATTCGAGGTAGATGGTGAAGAGTATAAGTATTCAATATTTCCTTCTCTTGAGTTCTATGGAGAATGTGGAGATGAAATATATATGAAGAGTTAGATTAATATTTTTATAACATACATATGGATAAGAGTTTGTAAGTTTCACTTTGATCATAGTTTTTTCCCATTAAAAGTCCATAGTCCTAAACTCATAATTTTGTATACTATAATATTTGTATTGAATCTTGTATTTAATTTTAAAAGTGATAGAGAATGTTTTATAATGGGTATAGAATTTGGTAATAAAATTATTTTCATTTATAAAGTCCTTTGATGTTTAAAAACCTAGAGACCTTGCATACCCCTATTTCCAACATACATAATACAGTCTTAAATGACTGAGATTTCTTTTTTACAAATGCCATGAGGGTTGTGAAAAATTGATAATTAAAGGAAAAAGTTTTAAGAATATTATATAGACTTAATCAGAACATTAGATCATTTTTGAATTCTTGGTTGGACATTATATGTAATTATTTTTAGTCTTGGCCTATATAGTTGCTATAAACATTGAATTTTAGGGTTTTAACAATATGAAGAGACTCAACCCTTCAAAATTCCTAAAAAATTGAAAACTAATGTTTCTTATGGTATATTAAGTTAATAAAGTGAATTCATACTTTTAACTTCTATATCTTGTATTGCACTACCCTATAGGTAGTCAACTAGCCTAAGAGACCTAGTGAGAAAGAGGCTAAGGAAGAAAGTTGAACTTAGGTGAAGAGTTGAGGACAAAAAATTATTTAAAATTAGTATCCAAAATGGTGGTAAAATATATTTATAGTTTGGTCAAAGTGTCTCGATAATGATCAAACTTTGGAGCTTTGTGCATCTGGAGGGTTAATTAGAGTGTCAAGTAAGCCTAGAGGTATACGATTTTTCAAAGGAACCTAACCCAAGATTTTGTGTGAGGTAATGTTATGGAAAAGGGTTGTAGAAAGTCTAATTATTTTTAATTGAAGAGTCTATATATGGAAAATAATATGAGGTTTTCTCTAAAACAGGGCTACATGCCAAGACAAAGGCTAAAGAGAGAAATCTAAGAAAAGATAAAAAAGAGAGGGGTTAAAAAGTTGGAATTGTGTTGTATGAGAAGGATAAGGATTCCTAAGGTATAATATAAGTTAATATAAAATATTAGATAAAAATACCTTTGATGAATATCCTAAACACTTGCAAGCTGTTGAGAAAGATATACATCAAAAGTGTACAAGAAGCTTAGGTACAAAGATAAGAAGGCCATTAAACCTAAGTGATAAGAGTGTCATTAGTAATTTTCACTACACATAATGAAATAAAAACTTTAATTTAAAAAAATATTGAAGATATGAGATTTATAGCATTAAATTTTTTAATCCTCATTTTAGATAATATTAAATATGAGATCCAATATAGATAATAATTTGGAAGATGAAAAAAATATTTTACAATAACACACAATGAAATAAAAATTGAATATAAATTAGATAGATCAAGCCATGATAGGTATAAAATATAGGCACATATATGTCTAATGTCAATAATACATATATTGGGTTGTGATAGCCATACAAAAAATCAAATCTACCAACATAGTATTTAATGTTGGTTGAATGTCATATGCACATATACAATGCCCAAAATTCATCAATTACCATATAGGCATACAAAAAATTACATATCATGTGTAATATATCCTAGTCATCAAATAGGCTCCCTCTCTTTGCCTTCCTCAAAGAAGACTCTCCCTGGGATGCTCTGCTACTAGATGGATACCCCTTTAATGCCTTGGATTGCTCTAAGATCTAACTGTGGGTCCTATGCTCATAGCTAGCTTATAGGTGAGCCTGTTAATATATAAGAATTATTATTAAATTAACATAAGATACATTCAAATAATTTTTAAGAGATTAATTTTAAATTATAATAAAAAATCATTTAAACATGTGCACTTATTACAAGTTCATGATCTTGCTCAATCTATTTTTCACACTTAATCAAGTCAATGACAAGCTCAATTATCTGAATAGGCATCTAAAATATGGGAAGAACATGAGAATTTTCCCCAATCACCATCTAATTAGGACTACTATCTTTCATAGGATAACCCTACATACACAATATATAAACATAAGTTATTTTTTCCCTAAGTACACATATATTAAAATTATTAAAAAAAGTCTATTTTCACAATTCAAAATTAGAAGAACCAATATATACGTCTATAAATACATATGCATATGACATTGCAGTAGTAATTCATATGTCTATCTCAACTTGTAGAGAGGGAAGAGTGTTAGTACTAGCCATCAATTATTCATGCAAACAAGGTCTCACTTAGTTTTATATAAATTATATCAAATCTTATATATGGAAACCAATATGATCAATAGATGCACTTGTACATATAAAATATCTATCTATATAAGTACATGAATGCAATGACACATTATAGGAAATAATAAGACAAGAATGCATATGAAAATAAACTTAAATCTAAATTGATAATCTATCTATTATAGTGTTAGAGTAACAGCCTTGTACAAAAACCAAAACTAGAGGATTAAAAATTTGAAAGGCAATATATAATATACTAGTTTCTTTTTTTTCAAATTGATAAATTTAAATATAATTGGGCCAATATCTTCAATAAATATTCTATATTACATGTTTGACTATATTTTTTGTTGATTTATTACTTGTCTTAAAATAGGGGTTTGACTTACGTCTGGACCCTTGTAACTAATTCCTTTTGGATGAATTTTCAAGATTAACTTAGATTATTTAGGGATATTTTAAATTGTGTTTTAAAGGTGGTCGTAAATTTGATGGAGTAGAGTGATGAAGTATGATTTGCTTCTTAGGATTATAGAGAAATTAATGACTAATGATTTGGCCACACTATATATAATAGGGATACTCTAGATTACATAGGTGGGGATTGTTGTCCCATCAAGTAGACTAATTTTCTTTACGTATTCACCAACTAGGATGTGTCATGTAAAATAATTTAATTTTCCCATAAGTCCCTTGAGATTGGACTATCACTTTCAAGGTTGTGATTAGGATACTAGGCTTGTCAACTAAAGGCAGGGTTGTGGCCTTGATAGAGGATTGTGATAGAGGTAAGTTTGTTTTATTGGGTGTAATACTTTGGTGTATGATAAAATGACCCATAAACTCATCATGGGCTAGGTGTAAAATCACATGACCCCTTACTAGTGAAGGTTAGAGATTAAGATAGTGAGGACCATTAGGTCTTCTATTTGGATAGGTATGCCACCATTGAGAGATGTTCCATGAGTGTTGGACACACCGATAATGATATATTTGGTAGGTCTAATATTTTAAGGTATTTTAGGATAGTTTGTGAATTAGGTGGATACTCAACTATCATCAGAGGAAAAATTGGGAGAGTAATAATTAGAGGAATACATTTATAAAAATATCTTATGTCTAGGTTATAGTTATGGTAAGATGCCAACAATAATTACAACCACCACCATAATATGTAGATACTTAGATGTAGAAACAAGCATAAGATAAAGGGTGAGGAGACAAATTTTAGGAGGAAATAAAGGTTAGGATACACTTGTTAAAGAGGAACTAATAGGATAGGATGAGAATGATAAGATGAGGTCTAATTAGGAATTATACCTAGAATAACTTGAAGTTACCCAAATAAATTAGTTAGTTGGTTTAGTTTTATTTAATTTCTATGTTACAATGTAATTTATTACTAAATTATTATTTCTTTATGTTACTAGAGATCTAATGTCTTTTCTTGTTATATGGTTTTAGAGTGAATCACTTAGTGGTGGAGCATGTTCAAATAAACTTTGGTTAGGATTTTTTAGGTGAGGATTATTTAAGCCTTGATAATATTTTGGTGGATGCAATTCTCCATGTGTGAATAATAAATAATACATAAGTTTTTCTCCCTACTTATAATACATATGTGGAGCTCCCTCATAATAAGAGAGAGATATTTTTCCTAAAGGATAATGTGGTTGGTTTAGAGTCTCAGGTCAAGATTCTTAATGAGATTGTTAGGGTTAAGGGAGGTTAGGCTCCATCTAGCCAACAAATAGTGGGAGCTACACCACCCATGTAGGTATAGTCAAGAGACACAAAAGTAGAGAAATCATATCCCACATGACTCATCAACATGTATATGTAAAAAAATGCAGTCATAATAAATGTAAATTGCAAAACATATATGTAAACAATTTTT
The DNA here is from genome assembly GCA_037957365.1 of Torreya grandis. Classification (NCBI taxonomy): domain Eukaryota; kingdom Viridiplantae; phylum Streptophyta; class Pinopsida; order Cupressales; family Taxaceae; genus Torreya; species Torreya grandis. The sequence continues at coordinate 604,937 of JARHVA010002932.1, read as the reverse complement.
ACCTCTATATAGGTAAATGGTGTCAGCCTAATAGAGGTAGATGTAGTTTTGGATGGCCCAATAGTTGGATCTAAATATGCAAAAAATGGATATGACAAATCCAATACTATAAACTCTTATTATGAAAATGAAGGAACCATCACCTCTTACAACAAAACAAATGGCATATATATTATATTATTTTTTATGTAAATTAATTGTTATCTTAAATAGCAAATTTGCAAATATAACTTAAATTTAACATGACATTTATATAATATACACTTGCATCTATGTGATTATTGATGTTTTCATGGCAAATGTGTGAGCCAAAAACTCATCACTCATAAGAATATGATCTAATCCATCTAAACCACCGATGTCATCATCATCATAAGGTATGATGCACTTATCTCCACATAAACTATAAGGGTGGGGTTAGGGTTAGGTAGCATGTGGCATATTTATAGCATCACTTTATGAAATCCTACTTGTATATTTAATGAGTGTATTGATGAGTGAACTAAGATCATGTAGAGTGTCTATCTCTACAACTTGCTAAAATGTGGAGTAAATCTTACGCTCAAGAGGATTTTTGATATGAATCCACATAGGTCAATTAGGCAATGATGTGCACCTAGTTGATCCTTTGTAAGGATTTTTTTGTTGGCCCTAAAACTCACTAAAATCAAAATAATTTGGAATTTATTTGAGGATAAACTCACAGTGGTGTTTTCTCAAAAAATATAATGAGACCTCATGGCTGTTACATGGTGGATAGTCAAAGGCCATCCACCATCGATCTTAAAAAATGTAAATGATTAATTTATATACAAAAAAATGTACAGGAAAATGTTTATTGGTTATGAGAAATGGAACATTGGTGGCTCAATCGATGAATAGGGTGAAAATGCTAGCTTTTGAAAATTTGAAATTCTTGACTTAAAGCGCTGACAAGTTGTCTAAACAATATGCCCTAAAATTATCCCTACATGAATTCCATCAATAAATTTGACTTGTTATCAAGTAAATTTGACCTAATAATGTCTGTAAGGAATCAAATAGTTGGGTACGATGGGGGTTGGTCAAACTAGGATCTTTAATTCTATTAATTAGGTATTCAATTTTAAGTTTGTTTCCCATAATTTTGTCAACTAAAAGGTCTTGACTACCAAGGGGTTTTTATGGAACTTTAGGAGGGTTAGGTGGAGGGATTAGAGGAATAGTAGGGTTTTATGGAGGGTTAAGAGGAGGAACAACTAGAGGGTTTTTTGTAAGGTTAGGAAGAGGAGAAATCAAAGGGTTTTGTAGAGGGTTAGTAGGATGGGCTATTAGAAAAAAAATACAATTAAAAACATGGGTTAAATAATTAAAATTATGAAAAATTAGGGTTAAATAGAGAATATTTTTATGACTTACCTCTCTTACCTAGTGGAATCATTGATCAGTAGGCATGTGGGGTAAATCTATTAGCTTCATGTCACTCTTTTGAGTAAAACATGATTGCAAAACAAGGTAGGAATAGGAAACATGAATGCAAAATGAATAATTTTGAATTTAATTTTCCTTATATATTTTTTATTTATAGAGTGAATGTGATCACATTATTAACATTATCACATTATTAACATAATAATAATGTGATCACATTATAAATAACATGATCATTTTACTATTCAATATAATGTGATCACATAATTTATAACATGACTGCATTATAGCTCAACAATCTTAAGCCTAAAATTAATTAATGTGATCATGTTAATTAAATAGCATAATCATTTTATTAATTAACATGGTCATGTTATAATAAATTTACACAAAATTATCCCTAATTCCATGCACTTACCTATTTCACTTACTTATCTATTAATCAAATTTGTTCAAGTTGTCTCATTATGTACAGGTTATTCTTCCAAGATAAAAAGGAGTTCCCACATTCACTAGATTAAAATGGTGTGCATTAATTTTCTTATCTCTAGGTATTCCTCTTAAACCCTATATATATTTAAGTTTTGAGTAGATAATTAAATTAAAAGGAAAAAAAACTAAAAGCTACTATTACATTCTAGCATACCTAGTGGGACCCCTATGGTCTCATTTTTCTTAATATATTTCATTATGAAATTTTTCATTAATTTCATATTTTTTTAATTGTTTGTCTTCATTAAAAAAATAAAAAATCCAAAAATTCTTACTTTTTCTTTTTTTAAGGTTTAAAAATAATTTCCTTCATCCTTTGCTTGCTTAGATAATTCACTTAAACCAAGCTAGGTAGATCAATATATCATAGTAATCACACCTTTTCACACACATCCAAAACCACATAATCTTAAAATATGTATTTGAAACATTTTCCTATTTAAGGTGGACCCACTTGGATTTCATCACTAAGGGGAAAACCAACTTGGTGTACCAACTGAGTATAAAAATGTTGGCAAGAAATATAAAGGCTAACCACTTGAAACCCTTATTTTTGTGGTGTGTGAAGTGAGGGGTAAGGCCCCAATACCAATCTAAGTATATTCTTCCAACATAGAATCAAGCCTAAATATACTTTTGTGTATATATAGGTTCCCATCCTTAAATAAAACCTAAAACCATCTTTAGATTACCACTTCTTAGTACCCTCATTGACCTTTTTCCTTATCACACTCTAATGTTAATTTCTTAAAAAAATATATATATTTTAAGTATGTTTTATAGTGTGTGTGTGCTTGTTTCCACTAAAATGAGATAATCAAAAAGACTGTTATGTGATTTTTTATTTGATTTTCTAATTTCTCTTTAGTGATACATGGTTTTGATGTGACAAGAATTTTTAAATCAAACCAAATCCTAAACCTCATCCTCATCCATGAAGAACACCTTGATTCCTCCAACCTACCATGAGTCTATGGGGTAGGGTATTCCCTAGTTCTATACTTAAGGATATCTTAAATTTTCCAGCATGTTAGATAGTAATCAAATTTCTCTAAACCATTACCTTAGTACTCAAGCCATTTGTATTCCACTTTCCCCTCATATATAATCTTTTGGTAATATTTTTGGCATGCCCCTAGAGGAACCTAAAGGGTTTATTACAAACATCATTCCCTCTCTCAAAAATCCTCCCCAATAATTTTTGATACTAACACTATAAAAAATTTAAATAATCCACCTTCGATAACATCTAGTGGTCCATCCCCAACTAGTACCCAAGCTCAAAATATTACTGCACCTCAACCTAAATTTACTCCACATCTTACCTAGCACCTCATAACTTAGTGATTTCAATCCCTACAACTCTCTAACCCATCCAAAATTAGTGTACATTTAAATCCCTAAACATAACCTTTGAAACAAGCTCCCTTGAGTTAACCTCATAAACAATGCATCCCATTGAATACCCAATATGTAATTCCATTGTAATCCTTTGGGCCCACTTATATACCATTACAATTCCTAAAGTATGTGGTAGCATCCCAAATAATTATGAAAACTTCAATTGGTTACCCCTTGTCACAACCCTTTCCCACTCTATTTCATACCTATCAACATCTATAACATAATGTCTTAGGGATTATTCCTTAATATAATACCCAACTTAACCTTATGAACTTCCTTTTGAATAGGATGGAAAATCTATAAACCTCTAAGAACAAAAATATGCTCACTTATGAGAAAATATACAATGAATCCATTAATCCAACTATCCATATTAGACCATAACCCTCATAATGGGAACTTCCAAAATTTATGAAATTTAAAAATAAAGAGGATCCATAGAAACTCATTAGAGTATTTATACATTTTTTTAATCATATATCCCATGATGATGCTCTTCTCCTAACAACATTTCCCATGTTGCTAGCTAGACCAGATTTAGACTAGTACAGTTCTATCCTTCAACATTCCCTATTATATTTTAGGCAACTAGCCCAAATCATTTTATACAATTTTTCCATTAACATCACAAGAAAAGTGACCATAACCAACCTCTATGCCATTATACAACTTGATGATGAATCTATTACTAATTTCCTGGGTAGATGGCATATTCTTAAAAACCAACTTAATTTTTCCCTTCCTCAATAAAATTAATCAAATTACTTGAGAAATCATGTGCTAAACATATCTCATCAACATTACAGGTTCAATCCTTCAAGACTTTTTACCAGGCATTTTTCATGGCTCATAACTAGAAAAATAAGCTTTAGAAGAAGGGAAGGTAAAGTTATGTAATAAAAACTTCAAACTTGATCCTTCCAAAGGAACTAACAATACCAAAACCAAAGGCATTGTTAATGTTGTGGTCTTAAAATTAGCACCCCCTAGACAATTATCCAATCCAAACCCTCTACCTCCCAAGCACAATAAAAAAACCATTAACATGTTTTACTTTGTGGTAGTACACACCATTAGAGGAATCTTATGCTTTTATTTTAGATCAGATCTTAAAATCATATATAATATAAATTCCTCTAGATGCTCAATTATTTCAAAGAAAATGACTTTTATAATTACCATTATGTACCAGGTCATGATGTTAATAGATGCCACTAATTTAAAGGTCTTGTTTAAAACCTTATTGATAAAAAAGAGTTATAGTTAGATAACCCAAATACTCCTCTTAATCAATACATAAACATATCTAGGTAGTCATTCCCTAATCATTCCTCTATGTCTAATTCTATATAGGGTAATTTAGGATGTACCTTAGACCATGAGACCCATGTGATAAGTTTGATCCATGATCAACTTATACCTAAAGAGGTTGCTAGTGATTTTGAATCACATTCTATGACAACCAAAATCCCAAATATCTTTATAAGATATGATTTCAAACCATCTAAATGAATTAGAACTATCCCTAAGAGTCACTAAAGCATTATGGATCTCATTATTTGGCATCCTCTCGAGGAAACATTACCTAAACACATTCAATATAATCAAGTACAAATAAAGGATGAAAAATCTATCAAGGAAGATTATTGTTTATACATCCTATAAAATATGCATACCACTCCTTTAGTAAATACAAAATATTCATGTAACATAGCTATCCCCTCTATATTACTTTCCACTGAGAAGATTCTTCTGATACCTCAACCAAACCCAAGACTAGCTTCCCATTATAACTTCGGAAGAGTCAAATATTATAAAAAGAGAAATTAAGGGGAATAATTCAAGAATTAGAAACAAAAATCTTAGGGAATCACAAGGAAAATAATTCCCAAATCCTCTCATAAGTATTAAACTCCTTAAATAGGATATCCCTGCTACCCTTGATTAGATTTTAAAAGGGAAGATGACTTTGCCACCTATGCAAACTAGAGCATCCATATTGGGACCTCATCCTTAAGTGAAACTGAAAACCAATATTGTATAATTATATTCTAAAGAGAATATACCATTACAAAGGGATCTTCCCACTATAATAATTCTTATTAATAATCATTAAAATCCTTACTACCCATGAGGCCTAGGTATAAAGTCTTGTCCCAAACACAAAGTACCTATTGTGGGGAATATTCAAACAACTAGTGTGAAGGATCAAGGATTGAAAGTAAATTAAAATTTCATGCCAATACCTTAAAATGTCAAAAAAACCATCCAAGATCCACTAAGGGGGTCTTACTCTAATATTCTTTATCAAATTCTTCAAACTTCCCTTGTCATACTACCACCCATTAAACTTGTTAACCCCCATATTCAAAAACTAGTGTGGTATCAGGAAATGAAGAAATGCATGTATCAAAAAATAGTGTGACATGATACTAGAAGTTGTAATGAGTTAGAATATGTGGTCTAAAACTTATCATAAGAGGATGATCTTTTAATGGAATAATTTAGTCATGACTATCCCCATAGTTAAACTACTAGGGTCATGTCCACCTTAAGAACTAGTATATTACCAAGAGGATTAGAATGAGTTTCAAAGGAAGATAGAATCTCTGATATACCTAAATATCAACCCCTCATAAATTGTCAACATTTGGATGAGTATAAAAACATGAAAAATCCACCATTTTTTAGATAGATGAGATACACATAGGTACATGATCTTAGACACAGTGTCATAAATACCAAAATCTAAATAAAGCCAAAGTAACTATTGTAAAGGATCCTAATTTTACCACAAATGATCCTAAAATTCCCATTCCAAAACTTAAAATTTCTATTTTAGGAAAACTTCAAAATAATAATGCTTCAGAGTTGATATAGATATCTATTCTAAAGTATCTTCACCAACTCTCAGTCAGGATGTCTTTATATGAACTTATCTAAAACTCTTTGCAAAATCATGAGGCTTTGATATAAGCCTTGAAATCTATTGAGATATAATAAGATTAACCCCATACTCTATTAGATTTTATCACATCACTCCAAAATTCATCATCCATAACATTCCTTGATTCTAAAATATCACCATTACAAATGGATGAATATGATCTACCACTATTTATCACTACCCAAATTAATTAGACCCAAATCAAACAAGTAATGATTGATAATGGATCAAGAATAAATATTATCTCATCTCATGATTTTAAGAAACTATAGTTACCTAAAACTATTGTAGCTCAATTTTAATCCATTTTTTCAGCATTTAATGATATTGTGGCCCTTACATTAGGAATGGTTGTCCTTCCCATCCAATTAGGTATACACACCCTCCCCAAGTTATTTTATAGATTTTAAGGGGATTTTCAATATAATATCCTATTAGGACATCCTTGGATATATGTTATGCATTGTGTCCCCTCCACCTTGCACTAATGTCTTAAATTTGAATATGAGGGTAAGGTCCATAGTGTCTTAGATGATCCCCATCCATTTAAAACTTTAAACCTTACCTTTCAACCAGACGAAATCTTAATTAGGTTATAAATCATGATCCCATAATCATCCAGTGAAGTGTTATCTAGTACAAAACTATCTTCATCAATAATTACTAGCAAGGTTTCCATTGATTCCATGTTTCTATAACTATAGATGGGAGAATAGCAGTTACTAATGCTCAACACTATCCCCACTCCTTAGGAATATGGCTGTCCCAAAAAATAATAGGCATATTATCCTAATATTGAGGAAATCATTCCCTTTGGTCCACCTTTCCTCCACACTCATTTAATCTATGGTGGGATTGATCAACCTTCTTCAGGTCTTGATATATGAGCCCATGCTAAATTATTCACCTTAAATTTCTCATTCCTAGATAAACTCCACTTTGCACAAACATACATGTAATGGTTTGATTAAAATTGATTTGGTATAAGATGTTACAAATAATGTCTACATGATGTCACATTAGGGTATTTTAGGAAACCCCATGAAAATCATAGCCTAGGTTTTAACAAAAATCCTAAAATCATCCTAGAAACCACTCTTCTACCCATTGTCAAAGAGGACACATCATCCTCACCATCCAACACCTCTTCTAAGATAGAATAGGTTGTATCCATTCCCTTAGATTTTTTTTATCAATGTCATCACTATAGAACCTCTCATCTATCACATTAATGGGGAATCCAAAACCATTCATCTCTCCTACCTAAACATGATAGAGAAGGATTTTCCCACCATCCGTAGTCTTTAGGACCAGGATGATGAGTCAATTTTAACTCATTTAGTTGTGGAGAACTCCCATCTATGTAATTCTCTTCCATCTAAAACCTCTAGTCTATTAAATGAAGCTACAATAAATATTAACATATGATCTCATGAGATTCCATGAATTATTAAGGTCAACAAATCTTTATATCCTCAATAAAATCATGATTTCACTATGTTTCTAGAAGATTGTAGTGAAGCATTCACTTGGTCCTATAGTGACATGTCTGGTATTGACCCTGCTATTATCATCCATAACATTATCACATTTCCTAATGGTAAACTTGTAAAATGAAAACTTCAAAAAATGCATCCTCGTATTATACTCTTGGTCAAAGAAGAATTACAACATCTCTTATCCATCAATTTTATCTACCATATTAACTACACTAAATGGGTGTCTAATATCATCCCTATCACAAAACCCATAAGAGGACTTTGCCTTTGTACTAATTTTCATGACCTTAACCTCACTTGTCCTAAAGATGATTTCCCTCTCCCTAATATTGACCAATTAGTGGACTTAATAGTTGGTCATGAAATGTTGTCACTTATGTATTTATATGGGTACAATTAGATCCTCATCACACTAGAAGATTAACATAAGACTTCATTTATTACTCCCTAGGGGACCTTCTACTATCGGGTTATGCCTTTCAACTTAAATAATGTTGGGGACACTTATAAAAGTCCCATGACCTATATTTTCCATGACATAATACATAAAATCATCAAATATTATGTGTATGATCTATTTTTTAAGTAAAAATTATAAAAATACCATATTTTGGTGCTTAAAATAATCTTTACTCACCTAATCTAGTTTTGAGTCTGTCTCAATTCCAAGAAATGCATTTTTGGGGTTTTGATAGGTAATATTTTGGGCTTCATCATCTCTATTCAAGGAATAAAGTTTTAATCCACTAGGATAAAATACACTATATAAATGCCACCCCCATCCAATCTTAAGCAACTCCATAGCTTATAGGTAAAATTGTATTCCATTCATCATTTTATACCCTAGTTATCGGATCGATGTCAAACATTTCATCACCTCCTAACGAAATATACCCACTTCATTTTGGACTCTACTTGTTAGGGGGACTTTGATTCCCTCAAAAACTATCTTTTCTCACCACCAGTTCTCATTCCTCCTAAGGAGTGGCAACTTTTATTCTTGTATATTTCACCCATAAATCATGCCCTAGGAGCCATGCCTTCCCATCATGATGATGAACATAAATATTATGTGGTTTATTATATAAGTCACACTCTCATTAAATACAATATGTAATATACACACATATAAACATTTTGTCTAAATCTAGTCTTTATAGCTTCTAAGCTTCACCATTATCTACTAAATCACAAAACTTATGTAATCACGATCATAGATCCCTTAAAAATTATGAATTCAAAGCCTTATCATAATCAATTAATGGTCAAATGGATCATGATTTTATCAAAATTTAATCTTGTTTTTATCGAACAAAAAGTAATTAAAGGTCATATCATTGCTAATTAACTTGTTGAGGCACCTCTTAATGATAATCAACCAGTTATTTATGGATTCTCAGATGAGTCCATAACATCCACCTATCAATTAGATACTAAATATCAAATGAATCTATTATTTTATGGATCCAACTGTGAACATGGTATGGGTGATGGAATTATCCTAATCCTTCTAGGGGGACACCTATACCTTTATTTCTAAACTTGATTTTGACTGCATAAATAATATGGTAGAGTATGAGGACTTGATCATAGGTATCCAAATCACTCTATCCTTAGGTATTAAATCAATGAATATCTATGGTGATTACTAACTTGTGGTTAATTGAATAAAGGGCATATATCAATGTAAAAATGAGACCCTCTAGAAATATAAGACCTTGTATGATTAATTACTAGTTGATTTTGAGCATTATGCTATCCAATCCACTCCTTGATCAACTAAAAAATTTGAGAATACCATGGCCTCCTTGGCCTTGTTTATCCCATCTTCATATCAATAATCTAAGTTATTTGTTCTCATCCAAAAAATCAATCAACCTTATTTTGCCAAAATTAATCTTCCCTCCATCCATAATGTAGAGAAAACCCATTATATATTTGGTTCACACAAATATTTTATTATTTATTAAGGAGGATTATTCCCCTAGATTTATCCAAAAATGAATGGCAAGTAAGCTTTCTAGAAATGCATCACTCATTTTGTCATACTAAGGGGTGTTCTCTATATACATGTCTTTGATGACATCCTTTTTCATTATCTCTAAAACATGAAGCTACCCTCACTGTCAAATAAGCTCATGATGGGTCATGTGGTGGACATTTTAGTGGGCACACCATTTATAAGATAATTTTACAATTAGGCTATTATTGTCCCACTCTAAATTAGTATTATTATTAATATGTTAAAAAATGCATAAAATTCTAACAACATGTCAATCTATCACTTGTCCTTAGTCACAGATTATAGGTAACATAGGAATTTTCACCATTTCCCAGTGGGGGCTTGATTTTATAGGTAAAACCAATCCTAAATCTTCCCAATGCCAAAAATTTATCATCACTACCACTAACTATTTCACTAAATGGGTGGAGGCTTTTCCTCTTATCTCAACTAAAGTAGATAAAATTATGGAGTTTATTAGTCATCACATTATTTTTTATTTTTGTATTTCTCATAAGATGAATATAGATAATGTAAAATATTTTAAAAATAAAAAGGTTCAAAAAATTTGTGACTCTTTCAACATTAAACTAAGATTTTCCTCACCTTACTATCCTCAAGCTAACAGACAAGTCAAGGCATCAAATAAAACTCTTATCAAAATCCTAACTAAATTCATTAATGAGGTTGGAAAGAACTGGCATCTTCATATTATTTTTTCCTTATGGGCTTATTGAACTAGTATTAAAACCCCTATGGGTGATACCCCTTTATTTTTAGTTTATGGTGTTAAAGTTGTACTTCCTCTTGAAGTTCAGATTCCTTCCCTTAGCATCTCTATTAAAGATGTCATTTTTAAGGATGACTTTCATTAGGAATGATTATCCCAATTTGATCTCTTAGATATTCATTGATCGGTTTCCCTTGACCATCTCCATGTATTTTAGGAATGAATAAAAATCACCTACAATCAACATTTAAAAGAATGTAACTTTGATGTTGGAAACCTTATCTTGAAATAAAATCAACATGTCACTAATTTGGAAAAGAGAAAATGGGGAAAATTTTATCCAAATTTGCTTGGACCATATATTATCACCCATAAATATAGATTTGGGGCATATCATTTGTCCTCTCTTGATGGAAAACTATAATGAGAACCTATTAATGCATTGCATTTGCATTGTTTTCATTGTTAATAAGTCTTAATATCTTTGGTCAACCTAGTTTCTTTTTTTTTGGTTTGATAATTAACCAAAATTGTATCATTGTCATTCTTAAAAACACAAAATAATGATATATAGAGTCATGTGGTTATCTTTTATCATGTCTATTATAACCTTGAATATGAATACACTAGTTTTATTCATAGCATGCTCTAAATGGATAAGCTCTACCTATAATTGGAAGGAGATCCAAATCATTATTTCTTGAAACCCCTCCCTATCATGTCAATAGTTCATTTTGGTACTAATAATGTCATCTTGTACAATAAATATTTGGAAACTATTATAGGTTACCTTAATCTAATCCATAAGAAAATAATAACATTAGGAATAAAAAATCCAATAAAAAAATCATCTCTAAAAAAGGGAAAATATAACAGACTGATCCCTTGAAGGATAGATGTAAAATATATAAAAATGGTAAAAGTGTAGATTGTTCCTTTGAAGGACAGCCACTTCAAAAATAATCTCTCAAAATATAGACCATTCCCTTGAAGGATGGCTATAATGCATGAAAAATCCCAAGAAATCTTCTCATATTGATTAACTTTCTTTAAATTAGTAGACTTCACAAATTAATTAGTCTACATAGATTGTCACAAAAGGATCCTAGGGTTAGCCTTAGCTTTGTAATGAAAGGTGAAAACATCTTCTTCTTAAAAAATCCACTTTCTATCAAAATCTTGAAAAAAAGAATTTTTTTATAAAATTACATATCAAACCCATAGATCTTGAACTTAGTTGACGTAAGGCTACTAGGATATTTATTAAAAGTCAGTTAAGGATGCACATGTAATCAATACAAGAAGTTTTTCTTGGGTTGTGGTCTAAGTCAATGACAAGTAATAAAGTCTTTATTTCTCTTTATCCTAAACAAATCAAAATGGAACTAATTAAATTATCTATCATTTATCACAACACATATATTGATCATAATATAAGAGTATCATAATTTAATCTAAATATGTTGCATAATTTAAACTAAGAATCATAAATCCATGATATCCTAATCTAAATTCATAATCACAAAATTTAAAAATCCATAATCCAATCTTATCCATCACATCACATAAATCCATAAAATCCCAAGTTGAATCCATAAACACATAATCTAGATCCATAAACATTTTAATGTAAATATATAAATAGCTAAATCCATAATAAATCTATCACATCATCATGTCATATAAATATCTAAATCCATAATAAAGTAATCTAAAACCAAAGCATAATAAACAAACTCCATGATCAATAAACATTTTAATGAAAATCCGTAACATTTCAATCCATAATCTAATGAAATCCATAATCACAAAATATAGCACCACAACTCATAATCAAAATCATATATCTATATATATAAATGTTAAAATATACATCATCCGAGTCTTGGTATACAATATGTATGGCTCTTTAGATAGTACAATAAATACAAAATAGGCTACTTAGTAAACTAGAGAAAACCCAATTGGATGCTCCAAATGCCTCTACCCCCACCCCCACCTCCACCTCAATCCCTACCCCCATCTCCTCTTCCATCTCCCCTCTAATCTCTCCCTCATGCTAAACTTAATATTCTATCCAGACCTATATGAGTTCATTGATAATACCTAACCTATGTGGCCACATGAGTGGCATACCAAATAATCTATGGATGTAAATCTAATATAATATGTTCAAAATAATGCATCTTAGCTACCAATTCTTGGTATCTATCCACAGTGATAACACTTGCTTGTCCATTACTCCACCTAACTCCCCATGCACCTATCTACCCCATGATTCCTCCACCCCCTGACCATAAACCATGCCTTTTATCATGGTATATGTCTCAATCTTTAACTACTATATCTTGACTCAAATGTAACATGTCAACCTCTACCTATAAACCATCTAGTCAAGTCTATATCCCCCTATACTATGGTCACCTATCCTTGTAAGGAAATTAATTAGGATATTAGTACATATTTCTCATCAATAATACCTATAATATCTATATCCTCCTCTCCTCCCTCCTCTCCCATCTCTTCCTCATCTCCTCTTTTCTCTTCCTCTATACCCTGAATCTCCTCATCTGATCCCTCTTACTGAGGTTGTAGCACCCTCTTCTATCTGAAATCTAGCTATGCCAACCACCACACTAAATATGTTGGGGTATACCCTACATCATTTATCTCTACATATTTTTCCTCCTCTTTGGGACCTATTGGAATATATGTAGTATTTGCCTCTAGTAGTCTGATTTTTGTGTCATCTTATCTATACATTTGTGAGACCTATGATATGTCTTAAATCAACACAAATCCTCTCCTCACTCTCCCAAAATGAAAAAAATCTACATAATCCATCCTCCTACCTATCATCCATCTCTCCCTCTTAATTTTTTCTAACTCTACCTATAACTCAAGCCATGAAGGAAATCTAACATAAGGGCTCCAAATGATGTCATCATCTTGTAACTCATTAAGGACTCATCTATAATATGATAAATCTCATGTCATTCCATTTATGTAAGCCTATACCAAATATCCCTTACATAAAAGTAAGGACACACTATAATTAGTGTCATACCATCATATCCATAGGGTACTTATGGGTCATATCACTCTAATGAGCTCATATGCCTAGCACTACACAATAAAAGGGACATCCAAACCAAGTCTCCTCTGGGTCCTTCACTCCCATAACTCCATATATATTTGTGCTAGTTAATTTGAGGCCTAATAAAATACTATCCACTAATCCCACATATCTATAATGACACCTATGAGGTTCCATGGGAACCTACCTCCACCTAAGTCAAGGAGGATGTAGTAAGAAATATATAACATCATCATCATTATCACCAGTCTCCCATCCATATCTCCATCATATAACAACTCAAAAATAAATCCTCCTACTGTACAAGTGATATCCATGGCATCTCCACCTTACAACCATGTTAGTGTTGTTGTACGACCCTACTCATCCATAGGTACAATAATAGCCCCTAAACTAGGATCCATAGTATCCTCTAAATATCCTCCACTATAATGGTCATCTCTCTTATAGGTAACCAAAAAGTCCCATTGGTCACATCCCACCACTCTAGTAATGTGACTAGAAGGCTCATGTCTCTATGAATATAGTGGTAGAATCATACTCCTCCTAAGCCCATGACCTCCATATGAGTCTAATCATCGTCACCTAGTTGATCATGTAACCACTCTAAAAGTGGTAGTACTCAGTCCCAGATTCTCAACAATGTCCACGATTTTTATCACAATCCTATATAAGATTTAAAATTTCTAAAAATTTAACTTAATTTAATCTATATTATATACTTAGTTGTTCACCATTTTATATAAATCAATGTTATTTTATTCCTAATTTATGATAGTTACAATGAATTGATGATGATTCATTAGGATCGATGATGATCTATGCTCACCATACTACACTAAAAAACTTAAAATTTACCCTAACCAAAAAGCATAAAAATAAAAAAATGTAAATAAAAATAAATCCTACCTCATCATCGAAGCATCGTCACCACCTCTGACTACTATCACTCACTTCCATTGTACTACATGTCAAAATTAATATCAATGTTTTTCTCTCCACTCACTATATGTCTATAACAAATGAATTATTTCCACATTAGATTTTATTTATATAGATATATTTAGATCAGAGATGGTCTTTTTTTAGATCAACATTGATTTATATGGATCATCATCAAAAAATTTTAATCAGCATTGATCTAGGTTAACATATTCTCTTTTGCACTACTTATAATTTTTTGTGCATCTGGTCTTGGTATGAATCCCAATCTTGTTACTTTACCACACCTATCCCATTATTTGAGCTAGTACATTTTATGAATGTGGACATAGACCCTCTGTTGATCCCATAAACTACATAAGGCATGCATTTTTTGGGTATTTCCCCTTTGTGGGTCCTGAGATTTCATCTCAT